>JAHZNB010003500.1:0-17424 GCA_027744295.1 Callyntrura guangdongensis
ATATTTAATACGAATTGCGGAGTAGCACGAAATCGTGCACACGATACACATACACATAATGCTACGAAAAAAACACGTGTAGTGTGAAATGTAAAATTTGTTACTGAATGGAAATAATTTGTCAGCTTTATTTTCTATCTATCAACAAAACAGCTAAAGACAATCTCTTCGCACGTCAGTAGTGTCCGAAGATCTTTCTCTCACGAATACATTTCTTTACACAGATTCAATAGCCTCGGAGTCAACTCCATCGAAGACGCCTATTGGTTTGAAGATTTAAACCGACTGCAAAACGACATTGGGGAAAAAATTGTCCCAATGTGGACAATCGCAAGGCAAACACTTCCATCAGGGCTTGCAGGACTTGAGAGTTTAAAAAACGGTCTCTGGAACAGGATCATTGGATTGGATCATCAGTCAATTTGGAACACATGGGGTATGTTGAGAGACTAGCATTCAGATTACGCATGAAATTTTGATAATGGAAAGGATATATGACCTTCCTTGGTAAATGGTTTCTTGACGTCATTGCAACGGAATCAAGGTGGAAAGCAGTTTCTGCCGGAAAAATTATGGTGTTTAAAATACTACTTGTCGACATGTATTATGCACACTTGGTCATTGACTTGAGACCGCTTCGGTACTCTGTACTCATTTTTTTACTGTTCAGATTTTTCCATCATAACATTTGTTTACTTAAACCTTCTCCATATTAACAGTATTTGTTAATCAGTATTCCCTCTACGATTTAAAGTCCAAAAACATTTGTAGTGTTGTGTCAATGTTTTTTTGTGCGCACCGTACACAACGAGTACATAATATGAACTAACATAAAACTTACACATAACTTTTATGTTAGTTTATTTACGACTACATTGTAACGTTACCGAAATCATTTGTGACAACCATTCGTCAAATTGCACAAGAATACAATGGTATAGTATAATTACTGCGGTAAACTACTTAGAAAATTATAAGTGACGATTGTTGTATAGTGTCACAATGGTAAAATAATAATAATTTCCCGGAATTATATACCATATATCCTTGCTTTGTACGATATTAAATATATTATCAATGTGTACGATTACGATGTATTGACATTGACAAGCTGATAAACTGGCGTGGACTATGGTACATGGTTGTAGTTGTAGCGGACAGTGTCACCATCAATAAAAACGGACAAGCAAGGCCAACTGTTGTCAGTCAGTGTTTTTGTTAATGTGAACCCGGAAGAAAGATTTTGAAGCATTGCTCAAGCAAATTTTGTACCATTGGTTGATATTATTCTTTTAGCATTTTGTTTTTTTCTAAAGTCGAGTCAGAAATATTGTGTGAATGTAAAATTGTTGACTTTTATTAGGAACAATGTTGTTGGTCACACTCAGTGTTGCCGGGTTCGGAGCCGTCGCATCTTACTTTCCCCAAGTAATTTGTGTGAATGTAAAATTGTTGACTTTTATTAGGAACAATGTTGTTGGTCACACTCAGTGTTGCCGGGTTCGGAGCCGTCGCATCTTACTTTCCCCAAGTGTTAGATGCAAAACAAGCAATTTTACAATACGTTTCTGGGAAGTTTTCATTAGCAAATAACTGCCAGGTGGAATTCGAGTGGAAAGATCCTGTTCCTGTCGGCCAAACCGTGAGCTTTAGCATCCGAGTAAGTGCTGTGATATTCAAAAAAATTATGCATGTACAATTCTTTTTCATTCATAACGTTTCTGCAATAGCTGTAGTGTACAAATATTTTTAGTGAACAGTTTTATGATTTCTCTGTTACTTGAGTATCATTATCCTTACAATCACTTAAACAGTAATCGATAGAAGAACTTAGAAAACATCACGGCTCATCTCATTATATTAATCCTCAATATTAATATATTTCTACCTGCAGTTTTTTCAGCGGGGTGGACGAGCGTATCCGATATGTGATAGAGATAATGTTCTCATTGAAGTAAAGAAAGACACCCAGAAAGTAGCAGTGGTTACAGAATTTGGTGGCCAAGATCCGAATGATGCCAATTTGATAGTTGTAAAATTTTCTGTTCGGAAATCTGGTCAGTATTCCATCCATGTGTTGGTAGAGAATGCACACGTCAGGGGTAGTCCATTTTTAAAGACATTTTTACCGGGTCCCATTGATCCTAACAAGACACTATTCTTGAAGCAAACATCAACTGTGGTTTGCGTGACGGGCCAGCCACACAAGCTTATCATTGAACCCCGAGATATCTACGGGAATACATGTCGGAATCAGGATTTTTCTTTAGACTTGTTTAAATTTGCCTCGGAGCAGGTATGTACACGTTAGTCAAAAGTGTAGCTTTTCATTGATCGGATGCTTTTTTACCCGAGAAAACAGGTCACCGTTGTGTGATATATATCTGTTATAATCCAGATTGACGAATGTCTTGGGACTCAGTCTTGCCAGAATTGTTCCGTCCAGTTTTCATTTGACTCCAGTGCATCCCACCTCAACACAACGCTCACATCCAACACGAATTCCATTTTAAATGTGATCAGTCCGTTGGCTTCCTCTAACGCTTTACCAGAGACGGGGAAAGTATCGTTACAAACCAGGTTCTCGGAGCCAGGAGTATTTCACGGTACACTCACTTACGATAGTAAACCAGTTCAAAATGGAAAGTTTGATATCATTGTTCTGAACACAACGGAAGCATCTGCCGTGCAGAAAAATGTTGCTGCTAAAAGTGCAAATGCTTATTACGAGGGAAAGTTGCTTTCCGTTGGAAATGACGTGCAGAATAAAGTGAGAAAAGTATACATGTCGGTAACATCAAAGCAGCTAGTTATTAAGGAGTATTTCCTCAAAGTTCTTCCCATCCGTGTCGCAACTTTTCGGCTTTCCCCAAACACAAAGGTTTGCTGAAACAAAGCAATTAACAGAGCATCGCTAATTTATTTATTCCGCTATTGTTTACTTGTTGTTCTTGATACTATTGTTTTTGTTTCGACGTCCGGTTTTCCTTTCCTGTAGCTCCAATTTTTGATGGCAAGTAATCAGCATGGACTTCCAACCATTGCAATAGATGATGGATCGCAGCCAGCTATAAAGGTGGCCATGAAAGATGCTAAAACTGTCGTCGCGACATTTACTCACTTTCTCCTGAGGAACATTGGTGAGTACTAGTTTGTATCACATTGAAACGTTAAATAGTTGTTGAGTGTTAAATGACAGTGACTAATTAATGACATGAAAATGTCTTTAAATAGGGGGCTCCGAAACTTTTCATGATAAACAAGAGCACTTCTTCAAAGAACTGAGAGAAATTCATAGGAAGCATCCCAGGGATAAAATTACACTCAAAATAGCAAGAGATAATATTTTAGAAAGCGTAAGAACAGACATTTGCCTTGTTACACAAACTAAATTATGTATGGCTTCCTCATAAGTTGTATGCCCCGGTTACCTGAAATATGCTCTATATCGTGACATTTTCTTTGTTAGACTTGGAAATCCACGAAAGGCTTGTCAAGCACTGACTGGTGTCGTAATTTTGAGATAACGTTTGTTGGAGAACAAGGTACAATCATTCTGACTTCATTATAGTACCGTAGGGCATTGTTATACATTTAAGGATAAACATTAACAAGAGGGCTTTTAATTTCCATTAAATATATAGGGATTGATTGGGGAGGACTTCGCCGAGAGTGGTTTGAGCAAGTATGCTCGAGACTCTTTGAAAGTGGAAATCCTGTTGGAATGTTCATTTCCTTTGGAGAATCTCGACTTGTTCATCCCAATCCGAATTCACGGTGGAAGCCCCTGAAGAAACTACTTATTGTTTAGATCGTGCATCACACACGACGTGATAACAGGTAATTTGTTGTTTTTAGACTGTTGAACTTATTGCCGATGGATCGAAAGTGGCAGTGACAAACGATAATAAGCGGGAATACTTAAATGCATTAGCACAATATCGATTGGCAGGAAAGGTTAAAACGGAAATTGAGGCATTTCAAAAGGGCCTTAATGAACTAGTACCTGATGAGCTGATGAGTATATTTGATGAAAATGAACTGGAGGTAAAAACGTTGTTTACAAAAATGGTCTCCTTTATTACAAGAAGTCAGTGCCTTTCATTCTTTTTTACTATGTTAGTTGCTGATGTGTGGTACAAGCGAATACAGCGTAACGGAGCTGCGAGAACATCACGTCGTTGGTGGAGCTACCGGTGATTTCAGAAAAATCTTGGACTGGTTCTGGACAGCCGTGGCAAACATGTCAGAAGAGGAAAAAGCGAGACTATTACAATTCACAACTGGATGTTCTCAGCTTCCCCCGGGTGTGTAACTCGTTCACTCTACTGGAAGCTTTTTGATTCCCTACATACAATATTTCTGTTATTCTGCAACTGCTTGTGAATATAATAATTCAACGTTTGTACTCATTGGCTGACATTATTTTTCTTTAGGCGGCTTCAGAGAATTGTCACCATTATTTCAAATAGCACCAGCCCCAACCTATGGAAATTTGGTCAGTAGAAAATTCTTGGGTATTTCGTTGCATTTTTTTTTTAAAAATAATGAAATGCTTACATGTGTTCTTTTCAATTGTTCATAATCCCACAGCCCACAGCACACACTTGTTTTAACCAACTCTGCTTACCTGATTATGAAAATTACGAGGGTTTTGAAAAAGCCCTTAGAATAGCAATCAACAGAAGGATCCGAGGGCTTTGGACTTATTTAGAGGATTAACGAGAGCAAATCATTGCGTGGATCTCATCCTGCGGGCTGTAACTGTTTAAATTTTTATTTTTTAGAAAATCTTTTGAGATACGAATGAAAAACGGTTTTACAGTAATATTGTATCTATCATTTACTTACTTATCTAATATATTACATTCCCTTGTAAGAAGGGGGCATAACCAAATATTGCCTTCCAATGCAAAAATCGTACTGATTTTATGTTATTATGTTGTTAGCCATTACCGTAATTTTGATCACTTATTTAATAATATAACTTGTTAAATTTTAAAATGCTGTTATACTGCTCGGATGATAGAAACGAAAAAGATAAAGCAATGCAAAACCGTAATGTAATTACAAACCACTTCTATTTTGAAAGAAATGATTTATGGTATGTGAAAGCCAAACGAAGTCTAAATCGACAAAAGAGACATGAAATGGAAATGGTATTTTTATTTTGGCTTTGAGACAGTTTAGTAAGACATCAGTTCGAAAAGTATCCCAAAATAATACTGGCGCAGATACTTAAATCGTTTAACACACAAACACACACACACATACACACACAAACGCATTAGAAAACAATGAAATACAAAATAATTGCTAAAGGAAATTGAACGAATATGCAGCTTATACTCACTCCTTTCATGCCTCAAACTCAGACGTAAATATATACGAGTCTACTTGAGTGCTAAAGGAAATTGAACGAATATGCAGCTTATACTCACTCCTTTCATGCCTCAAACTCAGACGTAAATATATACGAGTCTACTTGACCTACCAGGTATTTTTGACACAGCAGCACTAAAGGCAAGGGCAAAGTACTATGACATTATCGTCACAATATAATAATATATTAGACAAGAAGACAAGTTTGCTAGCATTGCTCAGCTACAGCACAAACTCCCAACTCCCACAGTATTTTATTCTCGTCTATATTTACGATTAGATTTATTCTTTTAAAATGCTACTAACGCTTTGGTTATACCAACCAAATAATAGATTTTGAATGAAAAATAGCGAATATAAAAGGTACACGAAGTAAATCTGAATCCTAATCAAACCTTGAATATTACATGCTTGAATGCGTGGTATAAGATGCCATATTTATATAAGTTGTAGATAGAACGATACAATCAATAGTCTAAAACTAGAATAATTCGCGGGATTGTTAAATGGAAAAATCTTTTATTACAATAGTCTAATCTATTCTTACAGTACGTTCAACATATATGTTAACAATAAATTACTTTGCCGCAGTTTTTAAGGAAATAATGAAAAACCATGACCTCGTTCCCGGACAAAATCTCATAAATTGGAGAAAATAAATTGAACTTTATTTGATATAGACAATTTAATATTTGATTCCTCAATTGTTTTTAACAAGTTTCATTCATAGTGCCAATTTCTCTGCAAATACTGAAAACCTACTATCAATAGCAGATGGACAGCACCTGAAATCCCTCCTAATACCTTTGGATTAATTGAACTAGATTGTCCACTGTCACTCACACAGTTTAAGTTGTTGGAGTCTGCTTGAAAATCAGGTTCACATACGCATCCGTCGGTGGCACAGGAAGCGCCCTTTCCACAAAATAACTCTTGCGTATAGTTTACAGTGGGAAGGAAAGACAATTCAGGTACGTACGTTTGACTGATCCTACATGTTGTGTTCAATTTTGCCACACAGTGGGTCTTGTTCCAAATTGTTGTTTGCTCTTGACCGTGGACATTGCTACTGGAACAGTCGCACATTCCAAATCGGCAGACCAATCCCTTTGCCGTGTCACATTGTCGATTTTCTGCCACAGTGTCTCTTGAGCGAGAGTGTAAGTGTGTACCACATGTTTCACGATATCCTCGAAATAAAGACCATACGCATTGAAAATACGCCAGCAGCGCAATTACGAATATGAGTGTCCTTTGACAAATCATTGTCAATATATTGAAAAATTGACCAATTGGCCGTTATAAAAACTTAAAATACAATACAAATAGCTTTGCAATTGATTAAAATATTAAAATCAGTACAACTTTACATCGACCGACACCTATTGAATAGCATCAGCTTACGCAACTACTGACGCACTGCTTAACATTAGAAACTGTGTAAAGTTACCTACACGTACACTGTGCACGCGAGGCAATTATGTACTAAATTAATCAGTATTCCTGTCAGATTTCACATAAAAATATATGACCTGATATGTTATTATTAACAATGTCGCGAGTAATAAATTTACATTTTGATAAGTATATTTTATTTTGCCCTAAGAACACTGATATTTTGAAATTTTATCACTAGTACGCGTTTTTTGACAAATGGTGCTACTAGGTATTTATTATTCAAAAGTTTTCTTAGCTTCATGGTTCGTTATGCGATATGTGTTGTAAGTGCACACGAAAGTAACACTACTTACGAAGATATGTTGTCATCAATAATAATGAATTATGGAATGAAAGCATGCACGAGGCAAATTGTAGTAGCGAAAATCACCTTCGTGCCATATGTATACAAATGTGAAAATAAAATTATTTCTTGACCTGGCCATTTCAGTTACTTGCTCAAAGATTCGACAACGATGTGTTTGATACAAATTCCGTGTATGTGAAATTGTATATGTAATTGTCTGGTGTACAAATTGTTCCTATCCGTCACAACGTTGAGCAAGTTTATGCTCGTTTGCACACATCACAGAAACGCACGACATTTTTCCCTACTCCTCTAAATACCTTTCAAAAATCTTAACACGGACAAGAGTTGCGAGAGTAATTCGTAATAAAAATCCCAAAGCCTCATTTATTCAATGGCTTATTTTCAATTGCTAACCTTGTGTAAGGTTGGCCAAAATGTAAATCGGGTAGTGTTAATGACTTTGTTTTACCAAATTCGAATGACGTGATTGTAGAGGATATTATTTACTATATAGTAGTGCTTCGAAAGAAAATGGAAATTTCTAGCTCGTATAATTTTATTTTAGTGATGTAATTAGTGGCTCGTTCATGCTGACTCACTCTTGCTTAAGCTGAATTTTTTCCAGTTAGCAAGTCTTTTTAGCACTATTAGTTAAGACTTGGTTGATTATCAGTGCAACATTAAGACGAATGACAGGAAAAAAACACGCTACCTACCTACCTACCGTCTTGTTTGAAGTAATCTGTACTTTTGTGTACATCATGCAAATGAACTTTTTGAAACGTGCGATAAATTATCATTGATAATAACTGACAAGGACATGTGCAAGTAAAACTATACATGCATCATTGCACTGAAAAATCTGTTTTAACGCGCTATTGCGCAATAACTTTGATCATAAATATAGAGTTCGACCTGAGGTGACACACAATAATTTAAATGTGAATTCAATAGCACTGAACGATTTAGTTCAGGTCAGATTTTTATGTCGATTGGCATATTATATTGGCAGATTAAAACTCTATATCAATATAACTTGTATAATACATATTATATATTCAAGATGTAGCGTACACACAAAGTAACGAAACAAATAGATTGAAAATGCATAAATCTTAAAGTTAATCCATAATGATAATGAATGACCGTAACCGCTGCCATGAAATCAAACTATCGTTCAGAGCCACAACCTGGCAATATTTGGCAGTGGAAAGACAGCTTCTAAATTAGAATAGACGGCCATCAAAACATTTGTGAGATTTAAGCAGTCACGGATATTTTCCTGATTTGTTTCGTTTCATCAGTGATTAGCACGGGTTCAAATGCATACAACGATCGTTTTTGTTTTAAGAAATGCTTCCCTTTCTCAACTTTACAACTTCACTTAATACCGTTTTAATATAAATGTATAATCCATAAAACAAAAACATAAGTTTTAAAGTCAAGCTTTGTGTAAATACTTTTTATCTGTATTGGGGTAAACTGGAAAAGAAAGTTTTTATAGCTGTGCGTCACTGGTTCCGTTTATTTCAAGGCGATTTGCGTGATAACCACGAATATTATGGATGTTTACAATGCAACTTGTATAATTCTAATGAATATCTACAAATTCACCATTTCATATATAGGTGTGCGTCACTGGTTCCGTTTATTTCAAGGCGATTTGCGTGATAACCACGAATATTATGGATGTTTACAATGCAACTTGTATAATTCTAATGAATATCTACAAATTCACCATTTCATATTCACAGTTAAAATACTGCAACACCGTAGAGAAGGCAAAGAGTCCGTTCGTGTTGTGATGCCCCTCGGTCCTAAGTCCTAAAGCATATAGGTAGCGCTTATTGTCGCGACACTCTTAACATATTAGGTAAGCATTTCCTAGCGTTCGTTGATGTAGATTATTTGCAGTATCTTCATCTAATTATCTTCGTTCACACATGAACACCCGTTGGCACGTCCCAATTTATCTTATATAACCTTTGACTCTTTTTTGAAATCCCAAATGACGATATTCAGATTTTTAAAACGCATATAAACTTTATGAATGCATGTACGTTATATGTTGTAATAATAAGCATGTAACTTTTACCAATAGGATGCAAAGACCAATTAGGGAAGCTCGAAACTGAACATCCATGTCTGTCGGGCTTGGAAGATAAATATTTATATGTAGCTTATCACTAAAGCCGCCCCATTTTTTCGAAATTTTTCCAATGGTTTTACTTTGATCTGGTGTTAGTATCTAAGCATAACAAATTACATGATTAAAATCCGGTGGTCTAGTTTTTGTTTCGTTTCGTAAAACAGTTAAAATCAAGCAATTTACCTTTATCGTCCGACGAAATCCATACCTTGTGTTGGCAAAATCCGTTAAAACAAGAGCTTGAATCTTATCTCGGCTATCCCTAAGTTCAAACATTGGGGGCTTGTCTGCCCTTATATCAAGTTTTTCTTCAATTGAGCCCACATACATGCCACCGGGTCGAATGATTTGCATGCTCTTTATACATTAAAAGTTAAGGCTCATTTAGGTTTTGCTACTGACAGAGGAATAACTTAATTTGTTACAACTCAGGTAATAAAAGGTTACAAGTACCAAAAGGTGCGAGGATAAATTTTGCAAGAGTTTATGAGTAATTAAAAGACTTCCGTTTGGTCCAAACAATTTGAAATCAAATCTAGGTGGATATGTCTCATACGTTTGAACTGCATTGAATAACTTTTCTCCTGGGCTT
This sequence comes from Callyntrura guangdongensis, assembly GCA_027744295.1. NCBI lineage: Eukaryota > Metazoa > Arthropoda > Collembola > Entomobryomorpha > Paronellidae > Callyntrura > Callyntrura guangdongensis. The sequence continues at coordinate 9,871 of JAHZNB010003500.1, forward strand.
CCCTTGATTTCGTATTTATACACTTTTCTTGTATTGTATCCTGTTTCTGGTGTGTAATGAAATCAAATAATTAATGAAAATGGCATTACTGTACATTATTTTACTTCGATTTTAACTAATTAAATGTCATAGATCTTGGTACAAGAGCAAATATTTGTTAGTTTTGTTCACTGTGGTGGGTGGATAAACAAGTGTGATTTTTGAATTTTTAACCTTCTAAAGCAAATTCTGTTTGAACCAAGGCTATTTCGTTGCAGGAAGCCAATTTGTCTAAGTTAGCAAAATCGCCTTCTTGTGGGAACGAACTTCTCAGCGACGGTGGCAGCTGTGCTAAGGCAGATATGAATAAACGTATTGTTCGAAACGGAATATAAAAAGTACGCGGGACCCACTGTTTGTTGTGATGAAAACGGCCATACATCAATAATCGACCAGTTACTGTTGAGCTAAGATTGACCCGAGTTTGATTGGATGTGGGAGACGGATGCAAACTGACTTTGCTGATAATCCCAGATCTTCCGTACAGACGGAAACTCATTGTTTTGCGCTACGCAGCGTGGAGTGTAATTCTAGTATTACTTATTAATTTTGTTACGTATGGGGAATCCGGATAATGTGATAGTATTAACGTTCCATGTATTACGAAATGTAAATCAGAATGCTTGGTGAAATTGGATAAGGTGTGTGGAGGGTGTCGTTAGTGTGAACGTGCAAACTGTGGTCATTCACGTATATAGTATATGGGTGATTTCGAGTTGCCCCACAGATATTTTGAAGCTTTTTGTATTATGCGATTTGAAATTGAAACGGAAAGTATCCATAGAAGGATAATTAAACGGTAGTAATGCAGTAGTAGTTTATTACAAACGAATGAAAGTGTACAAATTACAAACCATTCATACATATCCAAGGATGAGGAAGTAGGCCGTTTTGTTCTTTAGAATATACATTTTAGGTGAAAGTACTTTCTCCAGTAAGAGATAGCTTGCTACAATAGTACCGGGGAATCAGACGAAACAGGGATTGAAATAGCTTCCTGTGTGGAGGTCTCTTCAATGACAACTGGGGTAACGGTAGTAGTTGTGGTTGTAGTTGTTGCAGAAGTGGGAGTTACGAAAACTTCCGTAGTCGACGTTTCAATGCTTTCTACTGCATTTTTTGTGCAAAAAACAAATAAATACAATGTCGATTATCTAATAAATAATTCACTACATGTCGAATAGCTGTGTTTTAGGCAAGCGACTTGTAGATTTATGTTCTTAGAAATCATATATAGGTGGATGATAATTAACGATTTTCCATCACTGTAATGTGCCATATGCCAATACCAGTATCAGTAAAGTTACCTTCTCCATTGACGCAAGTTGGAACGTTGTTTCCGTAATCCATACATTTTCCCAATTCTTCATCATATGTAAATCCCATTTCACATTGGTAATGCAAGGGAACGCCGTAGACGCACTTATCCATTAAAAATTTTAATTATTAGCCTCCTATTAGCCCATTACTAACCTCCTACCGTCCGCTTTTTTGTCCTGTCGCGAGACACATTACCGACGGCCGCAAAATGTTCCATAAAATGCCTCTATACTTTGTTCATACTGAATCATCACATAGGGGCATTTTATGGAGAGATCCTTTTGCGGCTGTCGGTAGTGTGTCCCGCGTCAGGAGATGCTGACGGTATGAGGTGATGTCGTTGGTTGGTCAGTGGGGGAAGGAGTAAATCGGTTGAAAACCCGGGTATGGATATTCCGGTTTGTGTTAATTCAACGGTAATTATTCCGACTCACCTTGTAATATCTCGTGCAATTTATTGGGTCCGGGACCATTCCAATTAAAACTGATGGAGGGCAGTACACTTTCCCACAAGATTTGACAAGGCTCTCGGGAACGCACATTTTGATGCGAGGATGAAAAGCATATCCATTAGTGCAGGTCTAGTATTAAAATCGAGAATGGACAGCGATTTAAATGAAAGCAGTTCCAGAATGACAAACACAGGTATATTACGTAAATTTGTTAACATGTTTGTATTTGACGCAATTAGCATTTCTCACCAATTTAATACCAGTTCCATTTTTACTGCATACGTAAAAACTTTGACAGTCTGCGGGATCTGCGTTTACATCGCCCTTGTTGCATTTCATGCTGCGGTGTGCACCAGGCTTCTCTACAGCCATTGGTAGACTGTTTGACCAGGGCAGTGAATATCAGAGATAGTAAAGGAAACTAATATTTTAAATGTTTATAAAATGCAACACAAGAAAATGTACCTGAAAGTCGGGCAAGCCGGTCCAACACAATGCGTAAAAATTAACGATGAATCCGGTAAAATATACGCAGCACTTGTGCATGACACAAAGACAAGCACAGAGAGTGATAATAGTGATAAACGTTGTTTATTTCCATTCATATTTACCCAAGTTTAATGAATGAAATTCACAAATTTTTAACTTGTTGAAATAGATTTCAGGAAAATTGAACTTTCTGTTGAACCCGTCAGCGCTTCAAATAAACTGAGCTGATGTTTGTGTTCATCCCCGCATTTTATGGCCTTGTCGATAGTTTTGAAATACATATTATTCCATGCTAAAAAGAGGTGTAATTAGGTGAATCTGAAACATGTACCCCTCAACTACAATTTCTTAACAGCACGTGGAAAATCGGTTATGATGGAAAGAAACAAAAACCAAAACACAAATTAAAATGCTGAAGTTGTTACGGATAAAGTAGTTACAAAACTGATGGTAGTGGGGGAACAAATCACATACTGCTATCATTTGCAAGTAGGTAATTAGTGTAGATTTCGTGTCATTAAAAGGTACTTAACAACTTTTGGATGTGTCATGTGCAAGAAGTTTCATTGATAAGGTATGACGATATATAGTATGATAACTTTTTTGTTTTTAACACAATTTGAATAGGAAATTCACATTGTATATTTACAACCGTAGTACCGTATTTTGTAAAATTGTGGAGTGCATTGCAATCATTGCACTAACACTTGCCAGTGTCGAATTGACGGTTAGTGTGTCGGAAGGTATTTTAAACTTCTAAAAAGTTCAGTACGTTTCAAAACTTCAGTGGCACGAAAAAATGTAGGTTTATTAGTTACAATTCAGCCAAAAACTTGAAAATATAAAAATCTTACATTTAATACGCATATCGATTCAAAATTTATTCCCCAATGATATATGATAACAACGTTATGTATATTGATGATTTATCTAAATATATATTCAGATTATTTCTTCGGAACGGGATAGAACAATCGTTCACGCGTATGCGATGCAGTACGTAATTCTAACCAAGAATTTCAAAATCTTCATCGTCAATATCACTTTTACTTCTGCTACTAAGCGATGAACTTGGCGAGCCACCAGCAGATCGTGGAATGGGACAACTAGAACTACCAGGTTTGACACTGGTTCCGAAAGAAGTTGTACCTCCCCCAAGACAAGTAAAGCCAGTAGACGACGCTTTTGCACCTTTACTTGAACTCTTTGTAGCAATTGTAGTTGTGGCAGCAGGGGCAGTTGTCCAGTTGTGAGGTCTTCGCTCACATATTTCAAAAAGTGGAAGTGGGATGACTTGAAACCTTTCCGTCAATTTTGTACACACCATGTCGAAATCTGATTCTGTCTTACAAAAGAAACACACTGCAATTGACGGATCCATCGAACTAAATGACATGCGCCCGGGCTTTTGTATGTGATAGGTTTCGTCCGCAGCCTTTTCTACATCTGTTAATTTGCTACTCACAGATACAGCTTGTTGAACGGTATGAGGGTCTAAGTACATAACCTCATTTGCTGTTAAAATAATCATAATTTATATTCATTTAAGCTTGTGGTATTTACGTTCTGTTAAATTTTATTGGATTCCAAATAAACTATACATCTTACCAGCATATCCGATGAAATATAAGGCATGGTTAGGTCTTCCTCCAATTATTCCAATATTTTGAGGGATTTCGAATGCGGCTTTGATACCAGGTACGTAAGCTTCGTTTAAATCTGAAAGCCCTAATCGCAATGGAACCACCAATAACAACGGTTTCCATTTTGAATCTGGTCTGTAAATTAAAAGATAAATGAGTCATAAACCATGCTCGCTCATGCAGAGTGTAAAAAGATAATCTTTTTACCGTTATATACTTGTATCTTATATACCTTGTAGTTGAGACAATATAACTAGGTGGGACGGTTGTAGGCCCGCAGTGTCCTGGCGATAGGCATGATTGCTTAACTTCCGACCTCACCAATGTAGAGTCCATCGCAATATATATGTTTAAATCAACAGAAATATATTCGCTAGATATGATTTTCTTCAAAGCTTGTGCCACCGTGTTTGGTCCCAACCACGAACCAATAGGTTTCCCTAAAGATGAACCACTTTGAGCGACTTGATGCAATGACAAAGGAGCTACCTTGGTATCTTCAAACAGGGACACAATTTGTAGATAAGTTTGATCTCTACAGTCGGAATCCCAATGCCAATCTGCGTCTACAGTATTATTGATATTATACAATATTATTACGTCAAAGATGATACTAGTGTCATTTTATAATAATTTTATTTAATGATTTATTTAATTACTTAAATGTCTTAAAAGTAAAGCTTTAGCCACAAGCATTTGTCCAGCTCGAATCATACAGCCCCAACCTTTATCTGATGTCAAGGTGGTACCACCTATACTTGGGAAATTCTTCCTGTAGGTTATCCACATGCAGCTAGATACACTGCGTCGAAGCTCTTCAATGTCTAATTGTAAGTATTACACACACATTATATGTTAGTTCTTACAACAAATGATACGCTTACGACAATCTTTAAATAAAGTAGTGAACTTATTACCATAATTTACAGAGTATGATCTTCCAAAGATCCATACAGGTGAATCACACGATGGAAAATCCGAATCTCCCCCAGTTAAATAGGCATCCAAAACCTTGTCCATTTTTAAGCGAATTCCCCTTTTTACTCTATCTAAGACTTGTTCTGCGGAACTGGCATTACCAGCGATGCTGTGATGACTGCTGAAATATCCGGGATATTGCATGCGAAAAAATGACGGTCTACTCAAGGAAGACCCCGACACACTTATCCCCCAAACCTTTATATGCTTTGTTAGAGCAAGGGAAAAAAATTGGTGCAATATATAGAGCACTAACTTGATAATTTCAACAGATTTACAACTTATATAAATTAATGTATAAAGGGCGGCCCATAGACTTAATTCTACTAAACAATAAACCCGTGGGATTGACAGTAGTTGCTTAACGCTGGTCGTATTCGCAACGTTTTTTGTAGCCTGAACTTTCTCGGGAATGCTTCGTTTTTCATCACTATCGCCTTTGTAGGCACATGGATTTCGCCCAAATATAAATTCAGAGAAGGTCCGCATTTAAACAAATAAATATATGCATGAATTATACTGTGCAAGTGCAGGCATACGACAAAAATTGACCTGCAAATTGTTGTCTATGCACGAATAAGGCTACATAAATACATAATGCCGAGTGTAAGTAAAAATATTTTTATATGCACCACGTTTGAAATAACTTATTCTGTCCTATTGAGGAACTACCACAGCCACTATAATCACTGCACTGAACGGCTAGAAATATTCAGTAAATTCGATTTTTAACCGTACTGTTGTGTGATTGCATGTTTGCTGGTAAACATTTTGACATTATATATTACAATGTATTTTGAAAGTTCATGCCTGGTAAACTGTTGACTTCTATTATTACACTTCATTACAGGCATTATTGCGAGTCTGAGGTGCGGAATAGTAAATAGCTACGAACTTATAAACATTTTTCACTAAAACTAGGTTTTAACTATAGGTTCAAGGGGCTCAGTTGCTGACCTGACAATTTAAATATCAATATGTTCATATTTGCTCTTAGCTGGAGTAGAGTTTAGGTAAAGTAACGCATGAAACTTCTGCGTGTTCCAGTTTCAATTTCAAGAATAAGATGTATATATATTCTTTTTCTAGCTCATCATAAATAACTGATTTTGAAGCCGCCACGTTCGACCACATCCTTTCATCGTAGGAATTGGTTTTTCAGAAGATTGGTACACGACAAAACACGTTATAATTGAAAGTTTGTACAATCAAAGCAGACGTCTACCATTTCTTATTACACTACGCGTAATAGAACAGTAGTAACTGACCGAGTTATCCCAAAAAGTACTCCGTCGTCAATCGTCATACGTTGACCTATATTTTCAATTAGCAACTACGACACTTTTCTCTTTTATACGGTGGTAATATGACAATAATATATCGCGGTTGTGTACATCATCTCATCGTATAATATATTCTCTCAATGTTATTATTACCTATATGAAGATTTAACATGATTACAAATATGATGAAATTGCACATTTAATTCTACCACTTCTTGTGAATTATTAAGTAGCAATGGTGTGTTACTGATTGTGAGACTGGCACTAGCGCAATGGTCCTTTTCATTTAAGATACCTAAGTCAATTGAGTAACTGTATTATAATAAACTCCATTGCGAATATTAATTAAATCCATCAACATGTTAAATTCAACAAAAAGGAGCAAATTGGCCACCTTCAGTAAATATGTTCTTCAGGAATGAATGGAAATGAAACCAAGAAGATATAGCCAGATCAGCCAAACAGAAAGGCAGATGTTGTTCAACCTTAGCTAGCGCAGCGTAACATTATCATCATCATCATCATCAGCTGGGAAGAAGTAAAGGGCAGAGAAAGACAAGATACTGTCTTCCTCCTTTCTTATTTTGTGTTCGTTTTCGTGCTACTGCCTGCCTACTAACAATGAAATGAGTGAATTGCAAAAGCGTTAAGAATTCTTAATAATTTTTAGGGTTTAGTTTTGACTTTGACGGTGGTGCTCCATTCGAGCTTCACTCATTTCTTGCTTTGCTGTATATGTTTTTTATGTTGGTTTCACTTGTTTCGTTTCCAACCCCAACCATCATGCATGACAGATGACAGCATAGCATCAACACTAATCACCATTGCATAGATGAAGGCTGCAAGGAACTGCAATAATTAATTCATCGAAAAAATGTGCTTTGTTGAAAAGTCTATTTTCCTTTTTTGCGCCCATAAATCTTGACAGCATAAACGTAAACGGAACACGAAAAGGTACTATGTCTTCCGGGAATGATATATAAATTATGATGAGTCAAATGGACACGTCACATGCGTCAGTCAAATCAATGGAAAATACGTTGCTTGAAAGGAAAGTCATGTTCTATGGGGGGAAAAGCACTCGATTTCTTCGGTCTAAGTTATGTCATTTGCAACGGTTAGTAAAAAAATCAACTCAACTAGCCACGACCAGAGGGTTCCTATATGAATTTTTTATATATTTTTGTTATTTACGGTTATTGTTAAGCAATGCTATTAGACCTTTTAAAATATATTAACGGATTGATTCAAACTTTTATGTGTTATAGTATGACAATCAGTTATTATGTACTGATACTTGATAGCACGTTAAATAAATTGAACCTTGACTGACTGACATTAACAGCAGTG
>JAHZNB010003501.1:0-11915 GCA_027744295.1 Callyntrura guangdongensis
TGGCACCTCGAGTGAATAAACGATGTTATAGATAGCTTGAGATATTTTATAGTTATAGAGACGAGGGCTCTGCACTATCTTATCCACTACCATTACCATGCTGGATTAAATTTCATACAAAAGCTTTCCATAATATCGGGCCTGCTAATGATTTTTAAAGAACGGTCTTGTTGAAATAAATATGTGTGCATATATTATCATTATATGGGGCACAATCAGTTAATGGTTACTTCCAGACCCAAAAATAAGGATGTCTAATAAATAGTAATAATAATAATATATTAAGTTGCGATAATAATATTCTTTTTTTGAAAGGAACGTAGCTCAATCACTTTTTATAAGGTCGACAGAGCCGGTCAATTCATCCGTGTCATATGTATACACGATTTAGAATTACATAGCATTCAAGTCAACACTGAGAAACTTCCCTATTTCCCTTCTCGTTTTAGCTACCCATAAAGTTCTTTTCTTATGCTATTATGAGCGTTAATCGTTCGTGTATTTTCTAGTTCGTGTTACCGTTACCAAAACCTTTCATTCAGCAGATTATTGACGGCTGAGAGTGATTGAGTAGCAGAGAGGAGTCAAGTGTTAAAAAAACACTAACAAGACCGCTGATGCTGTGAACTATTATATTTATTCTAAATGTTTTTTGTCATTATTCTGCGCCACCAAATATCAAAGCTGTGGAGCAACAATACCGAGTTTCACGTGCATACCACTTGACTGGAGAATAGGCTAGTTTCATAGAAGTGAACTCGATTCCTTTTCGGCAATTAAATACGCCGTAGTTATTTTAGAGAAAAGAGTACTCTAGTATAGATGATATGGTTTATAGCTACGTTAGCTTGTAATGAGTATATAATAGTTCACACTTTTATACTTTCTGCTCTAAATTATATGCTGAGGAACTGAGGCACCCAGCGCAGGAAGGGATACCGAAATAACCAATCATTGTTCTTGCATTTATTACAAGAGATCACATTTCAGCACATTCCTGAAAATAAATCGTATTGAATAATGTTTCAACTCAACATGTGCCGTGGGCTGCTGGACTGTGTCCTGATGGGTTACACAAGACGCTATTACATATAATGCTGGGGTGACTTTCTGCCTCTGTTATAATGCCTGTTTGTGCCTACGGTTACCAAACGGATTGTTTTCAACTCTCACCTTTTCCAATAATGAGATATCTACCGACGTCATAACTTATAATTCATAAGTCAGGTTCAAATAAATTGTACCAATTCCAGCAATGAGACGCGGTAGATGTAAACAATTATTTTTAAATAAAATGGGTCATTTTACAATAACAAAGATGTGATGTAAGCATGGCAGTCAGAACCGGGGGGATGAGGGGGGCAAACCCGCCCCCTCCCGCAGAAATTTTAAGATTTAACATTATGAAGAATGCATGGCTTAAAATTAATTACATTACAAAATAGGACTACCCACTTGTCCCCCTGTTCAGTTTTCCTGAAGCCCTAGATGTTAGATGTGTAGTCAATTATATATGTGTGCTGATCATATAGTGAGAATATAATAAAAACCCATCTTAGCTTTTTATCATTACCAATTACCAGCACAGAAACAGCACAGAAATATTATGTGTATCATAGGTTGACAATCAAAATAGTATCAATCAAATGACAATCTAAACGAAGGACATTATTCTTTGTTTGTGGTTGTCTTGTTTTTCAGGCAATCTACTTTACCTTTACACACAGCACATAGTGAGCACAGTAGCATTCATTTTCACTTGCGTTGTTTTTTTTAGAAATGATCTAGGATATACGTCGTTGGACCATATCATATCTATGTCTATGAGTATTTATACATATGTACTTATATGGATTCACATACTTTCAATTACTACGTTGTATGAACACATATAAGCTTGCAAGAACGACCTAAAACAAATCCTTGCTTCAAAATCTGTCAATGAGAAAAACGATCAAAGTCTTTATTACTACGCCGAAACCCATTCGGTCAGAGACTTTTCTGACTTTTTCCTTGTGCCTGGCCTGTGCCGATGATAACTTGAGCAAGTAATCCGAGTAGTTGTGGTTATTAAATGGCTACAGCTACAGCCGACAATTCTCCACGTCCATCCATTTCAAAAGTATTGAAGCTGGTAGTAGTAGTACATGAACGTGTGGGGGCTGTCAGATGCTCATTTTCATGACATGAAGCAGTCAATCTGAAATGATCCGTACCAAACGGTGCAATTTTTACTTCTTTTACACCCAGCTTCGCTGCCTGCCTTGTGCTTTACTGAACCTGGGAATGCCAGTCAGAGAGACTGAATCTTCCAATTTATGTACGCTGTTCTCGTAGTAGCTGATATTTAGCAGTAATGATAAATAAACGGAAAGTTACAGTTATTGATACTAAAAACGGAAGAAACTATTCTTTTGTATTATGTTAATTTTGTACCACCACCAACACTAGTGTTAAGTATGAATCAACACAAATTAAATAATATGCCTACTGTCAATTTTCTTACAAGAACAGCAAGTTAACTCACGAGTGACTAAGATGAAGCTTTCACTTTTGAATATAATACATACTACAGAAATATAAAATGTGTGGGATTTCTCTGGCTGGCCATGGTTTGTCTTAGTCATTGGATAATAGACAATGAAATTTTTTTAACACCTAATACTATTGTTATTCCAAGAATAATAAAAATTTAATGGATTTCTTATGTGTACTCATGGAAGTCTTCAAACGGTATAAACATTGCGCGTTCATTTCATAAAAATCACAAGAATGCAATGACTAATGATCATCGTGGCTTTCCTATATACACAAAATGTTTAACAAAATGGAATGTCTTGGTGGCAAGCTTTGCTGTTTAATTATTATTATAAGATGGCATTTTACAAGGATTGGGACATAAAAAATACTTAAACAGTACTCTTTGCAGTTAAAATGAAAAGAATATTGTGTCTAGGGAGGTCAGCTCCACCAAATCTTTTCAATTAATGCAATGTGCTATTGTGAAACGCACCATTTAAGATACATGTTGACGTTACATTTTGCAGTGTTCGCAAAGAGTCAACGGACCTGGCCCCAACTCCTCATGTTAAATGCAAGTGTCAACTCATCACAAAATATTAATTACTATTACTGATAAATCAAAGCATTACATGCAACAGTAGATACAGATATAATCATAAAAGTAAGTACAACTGGCATACTTTAGGACCAGCATAGTTTTTGTCACCATATGCATATATTGGAAAAGTAACGCACGACAAGGAAATAGCAGCCACTCAATGTTGATTAACTGTACATCATGAAGAACAAAAATGACTAGGTACTGGTCATCATCATACATTGGCAGATCTACAATCATTTTCATTGCTCTAGGCCATCGGCNGGCAGATCTACAATCATTTTCATTGCTCTAGGCCATCGGCCTCTGACGAAATATTAAGCCTCCAGAGTCATGTCCAGCTTTGCTGGCCATACTAAAGTATTTAAAATTGGCTGGAAGCTGGATCTAATAAAAGTTTGCCGTTCTTTTACTTAGATTTTAGCTGAATAAGTGGCTTTTCCCTCAATGCATACGTTGATTTTTCAGATTCATTTTAATGTGGAAAGATTACTACTCTGTGCGTTTAAACTTTTAAATCATGTTGCCTTTTCCGATTTTCCATAGACGAAGTGTGTACACCTTTCGTCAATGGCGATTTCCTATATCTGTATCATGTTTCTGATGGTTGTATCTATATTTGAACATCTGGTAGAGATTTTTAAGAAATGAAAGTTTCCCGTATACATATGCTCATAATTGTGTGCCGTGCTGTATTTCATTTTAGAAAAGGGTAAGATAACTCCTACGCGTCCGTCATTCCGCTTTGGATCATTTTCGAGTGCACCGACTATTTAAATTTTCATGAGGCATGACCATCATATTCGGAGAAAATATGAAATGGTGTTGAAAATGCCTGTTTGAGTACTCGATAGATGTGTTGTAAAAATTTGCTTTTTCTGTTTGTTCGTAAGGTACAAATACTTCTGTTGATACTATGGCTGGAAAACTCTTTTAAAGCCCTATAACAATTGACAATTCATATTAACTTGAATTTTGATAGTGAGTATGAATTTAAACATTTTTGCATACGGCATAGAAATAAAAACATTTAAAGTTTTACAAGTGGATTTAAGTTTGCATTCTATGGAGAATCCTTGACACCAAAAACATGTGCCCAGCTCGTTATAACAGCGTAGCGCTATTAATGATAACACTTTTTGGATTGTGTTGCTACAATAATGCCAATTCGACTTGTACTGTCATCTCTATCTCCGTCGTTTATATTTGCTCTTCAATAATCTATAATGTTTGTGTTATGCAAATTTTAAATAAACATTTTATAATAAATTCGTGTTTGTTGTGGTTGAATGCGTCGGCGTTTGTTTAAGGCTGACCAGTTTCATACTCTTTGTATGATCATGCAAAGTTTTACAATCGAATTAGAAAATAAACACGTGTATAATCTCTGAGCAAAGGCACCTACCTTTAAATTACTTCCAGCATGCTCAATGCCTACAGGTTTGTTGTTAAGTACATAACAATAAAACTGGATTTTTGATACCACAACCACAACATAGACAAATACTGATTCTGACGCGCACGCGTATTTATGTTTTGCTGATACACTGTATTTTTAGTAATAAATGACGGCGTTTGGTCGCTGTGGCATGTTAAAAAATAAACGCATGTACTCAAGTATTACGAATACCGTGAGTAGTAATAATAAAAAACGCAAAGTATTCTAGGAACATTTATACAAACTCAATATATATTGTTGATATTTACATATACTGTTAGTGATATTTGGTTTTACGATCAGCTAGTCAGAAACTGGAGTAGGTGCCTAATTTTGTTTTGTCGACTCCGGTCGTCAAAATATATTGAATTCTTTAGAAGAAGGAAATTTGAAACTATATCTACTAACCGTAACTATGATCAATGAGATAAGTTCGAAGATTGGCCACCAAGGTACACCATGAGGGTATTTCAAATTCCAATATGCTGCATATGTGATATCATATCACTGATATGTTATGTAGGTTTACATAAGCCAAGTTTCGCCAGGGTTTGTTGACAACGCACGGAAGCAGTACAACGTCTAAAAACATTTATCTCATCGTTCCAATGTTTTCAATGAAACTAAATGTTTCTTCTAAGTTTCAGCAGGAATGCAATGACTGCAACAAAAGAGAACATGATAGACGTGACAAGCCCCATGACAAAAACCAGAGAGAGCTCTTTTATTCACATAAAAAATATATCCAAAACAATCAGCGCAGCGCTAAGATTTTTGGGTATAGAGATGCATTTTAGACGCTTAAATGTATTTCATGATACGGCCCCGATTGGTTTTTCCCTGTGGTTCCCAGTTGAAGCAAAGTTAAAATTGAAATATTTTTAATTTTGACAACTCTGAGCAGGTAATCTGTTTAGTACGGGATTTTCGACAACCAGCTTTTATTAATTAGTTTGATATGTGACCAGGTTGAAAAGGTCGCCCCGTAAAATGCCCTTCGTTTTTTACTAAAACAGCCACAGGCTCAAATTTGGAACTCATCGCCTCATAAAGAATGCAAACTAAGTATGTGAAGGTCTGGATGTAATACAACTATTGTAAATGGTGCAGGTCGTACGATTTTTGGTTTACCAAATTTTTGTTCTCCCTGATTTTGAGAAATAGCTGGCTCTGTAGATTAGTATGTGTAGGCTCTGGTGTAGATTAGATGACGATTATGAATTAATATAGTAATATGAAATGCCATACTTGTGAAGTCATTTATGTTTGGTTAGGTATGAGTATGCCTAACTACATTAGACTATTATGACTATGTGAATTTGATGGCATATATTACACAATTAAACCATAGCTGTAATTTAATGCTGAAATTTTGAACGATAAACATGCGTGTCTGCTCTCGGCAGCTGAACTGGGCTGGACATTTCTGCTCACGTCATGCAAAGCTGGATTGAATCGTTTTGATTACAGCTACCCAATTCTAAAGAATATAATGTACTAATACTACAAACAACAATTCCTTACTGATATTGATAGCATTCCCTTGTGATGTGTGCAAAATCCGTCACGTTACTTAATAGCAAATAAATAAAACATGTCTACCCACTCGGCTTTTGCCCCATGCAGATTGTGATTGTTTTCAATTCATAAAAAAAAGACGGAAGACTCCGTTTGTACAATTATTTCACAAAAAATAAACTGAACTGAAAGTGGACCACGCATGTGCATACTTTACATGCTTTGATGCAATAGTATAAAGTGTTCATTGCTCACGTGTACCAATATAGGATCATTTAAAGAAAACGGTATGCATCGTTTACTTCCTGCTCTGGTGAAATGAAAATGTGTGCTGTGTTGCGATTGTCGATTGTGCTATCATATAATCCTATAGGTAATTGTATTCTCTATCATTGGAACGATGAAAAAGCTCCGGGACTACAGTTTTTCTCAATAATATAAGTAAGTACATTATTATATTGAAATCGATTCCTGTCCTATTGAGTTTTGACACATCACAGATTGCGATAATAAAGATAGGTACTCTTTAAAATCTTGTACGTTTGCACGTAATGTAGCTCTTTTTGTTAGCTTGACGATTACAATACAATCAGTCTATCTACACGGTTTAAATATCTTACCAGAAATTCCATAAAGCGGCTTTCTCGAATAATTCCAGAAACCACAATGTAGCCAGGAAAGGCCTTCAACTTAGTTTAAGGTTTAAGTAAACATTTTTCAAGACACACTTATGAATCACAGTCAATCGTATTTATTATTACTTCATTATCAAAACCAGACTGACTACAATGATTTTCCGGTCAGAACTACACGTAAATACAGTAAAATTCATATAAAATGCAATATTCACACTTTTAAAACTTATTGTCACCATCAAATTCTAAAGAGGTAAACCACAGAGAAACTCAAAGATCCAATCGTTAGTCTTTTTGGATTGCTGCCACTTTAAAAATTAAATGTATGCATCTCTTGTTTCACTCATTGACTACTAAGTTCAATGACAAAGAAATGATGGGAAATGCCTCAAATTTAACCCAAAAGATGCAAAAGTCTTATCTACACTATTAATTATATGTCTACTCATGTATTAGTAATGTATGCCTGCACGTTGTTGATGAGGGATAAATCATTGACTGATAACAAGTGTTTATACCTTTTGGTAAAGTTCAATAATCATTTAAAACAAAAGCGTCGCTCTGATCGTGGTAAAGATAACGTCATTATAGCCCAAAGATAAACACTCTCTGCTCCAGCTAGAACAAAGTATTTAGTACATAATATACGTTTTTTGTTTCAGCCGATTAGTGGCCATCATCCATCAGTCATCTCTAGTGTTTGTTTTCTACAAATCTACATATGTATTTAAGTTTTTAAAATGATGTACCTTGTGGGCATATACCATAACCATACACGCTATAAACTGTGGTTTATTCATTGATATAGTAGGTATGCAAATATCTATAACAATCCTACCACCTTCAACTACACGGTATGAAATTTAAATAGGCAATACACAATTATGGTAACTTCTGGTTTGTTATTAGTTATTTTGAGGTATGCTGTGCACTTACTGCGCTTTGTTAACCGCGACAAAAGTCAGTGCCTGGAACTTAGAATTTGAGTTGTTTACTCAGTCTTATGAGTAATTAATTAACTATAGACTTTACCAATGTAAGTTTGTTCTATATAATCATTATCGTCATGTTTTTCGTGCTAAGGTTTTTCGAACAAAAATGGTTTTTCAATTTATGCATTCGAAATGAGGATTACAAGGAAAAGAGGAAATGAAATGGAGATTATATAAGCATATATAGCCCGTGTCATAATCACTTTTAATCTTGTACACAGTTGTAATATGCATACATTTTACACTATTACACTTTACTAGAGAAACAAGGTATATTTATATACGAGAAACTCGTTGAAACAAAGACTTAAAATGATGTTGATTAAACAGAAACAGGTCATGATCATGCCACACAAAGCAGACAGCCGCACATTTTTCATTGAAAAATTAATAAATGAATTAGAGCATCATAAAACCTAAAGGTATAAAATGCCGAAAGTTTAAAAATACACAGCGAAATAGTCTGTCGCCAAGAATTAGTTTTTTTGCTGTCTGTACAGATATATGTTTTTGACAGGCAAGCCTATCAAATCCAGGCTTATTTTAACTAAATAATACGACTGTAACTACACTACACGCACTTTCAACTTATTGTTCCTACAATAAATCTCAACCTTGCGTGTTTCAGTAGCAGCTGCTTAAGCATATAAAACTTGTGGAAGTTGTCAAAAGGAGGTCTTCTTAGTCAAATTAACTTTTACTGGTATCAAACTAACTATCCCAAAAAACTGATTAGGTATGTAAATTGCAATAAAGCTTAATGGTGATGATGAATTGACCTTTGTCCCTAACTGGAAGTCACAGTTATTAACCAATCTGGCTTAAACTTTGTCTACTTTTACAAGTACATTCAATGTATCTGTGTAGCAAACTTGAGTTACAGGTTTTAAATTAAAAATCAAAGAAATATAATGGGGTCACTTATACCGCAAGAGGGTGTCACTGAGATGACACGCTGACATATGGTGTAGCAATTTTCAATGTTAGTCGATTGGTGAAAACCCTATCTTAAACGAATTAACCGTTTTAAAGTTATGAGCTAAACAAATTTCAATCTTTGCCGCCCCTGTGGGTGCAAGGGGTCAACCAATTTGGATCACATAAACCGTTATAACTTTACATTGTCTAAACGTGGAATAAAATATACAGGTTTAAAAGTGACAACCCTGTTGACCCCCAGCGGGTTGACCCCAAACCCCATCTTCGAACTCATCCAAGCTATTAACCATACCTATAGATTGGTGAAAACGGAGTTAATTTTATGACAAACGGTGAAAATTGCACCACCTAGTAAAACTAATAGGTCTTAAGAAGACCTAATAAATTCAAGAAAAGTGAAGTTTCTTTCAAGTAAGCTACTAGTGTCATAAACACGCTGCCGTCGCGTCATCTGAATGGTCAAACTCATTGTCAGTGTCATCTACTGGTGTGGTACCTAAGTGAACCAGTTATTTTCCATTTATTTACGGTTTGCTATGGTAGCATTCAATATATCACGACTAATATTTTTAAATCGAATGTAATAGTTATTTCTTTTAACTCCCAAATTTAAGCAAAGAATAATGTTAATGTTATATAATTTGACACATACTAAGATTAATTGATGTGATATTGACTATTTTAAATAAACATTGATAGTTTCAATCTGTATCTTTTAAAACTCTCACGTCGATACTAAATGATGAGCTACAGATATATGGCACAATTGTATTCAGTTCACTATAATAAACCTTGAACTAACTTAATCGCAAACTCCAGGGAGTTTATTTGACTGAAGCTCTCCACCCCCACAGCCAACGATAAGGCAAATTCAAGGTTTACTTTGTAATTACATCTGCTATTTTCAAAAAGTGTAGTTTTTAATTTTCTATCACTTCTGTGCTAAATGCAATATATAGCAAAATTTACTGGCCTGACAATTCATTCATATACAATATTATGCATGTATTATAGATTTCTGTACATGCTGAGGTGATATTGACAAGTTCGTAGATTGACAGTAAACTAATTTTCGCGCACACGTGACTTTGACGTGACTACATCTCCCTTCCATCCCATAGGTTTGAACGTTACGAATGGCTCTCTTTTTAGTTGTTTGTTGACAGCTAAATCTGAAAACTCATCGCAGGAACGTTATCGTAGAGGAATTCTTTACGGCCAAGGCCACTCCCTACGATTTTGCAACGGTAGGTCACAAGTATCTAAGTGTTTATTTAACACTTGATAACATTTAAAATTTTAACTGAACCTTTCCAATTTTTTGTCTAGCCGTGTTTACTACAGACATACATCAGTTATGTAAATGCAACTTGTGACTAATTTTGCTTGCTTTATTCTCCAGAACTCTAATTATACGCAAAATTAATTAACTTGTGAACAACTTATGATGACTGTTACGGAACCATGTGAGGGTCAAGCACTTTGTTCTGTCTAATGTCAGATATATTGTAAGTCAAAATGGAAAACGAGAGTTGGTCAATACACTCGACATTATAGTCTGTGACGAAAATTGCACGCAACTTACATGTAAAATGT
This sequence comes from Callyntrura guangdongensis, assembly GCA_027744295.1. Lineage (NCBI taxonomy): Eukaryota > Metazoa > Arthropoda > Collembola > Entomobryomorpha > Paronellidae > Callyntrura > Callyntrura guangdongensis. The sequence continues at coordinate 10,240 of JAHZNB010003501.1, forward strand.
TCCACTGTGTTGTCAATAGTAACTCTCTTATCTCTGACTTGGCTAGCTATCTTTCTTATCCGTCCAATAAAAATAAAGATTACTGGAACTGATCTGAATTGTGGTTAATCAGAGGAGGTACTCTGCTTCCTACTTACACGACAATTGATGGATATCCTCCGAAGGGGCTCCTTTTTTAATTCTTTCTTGCCTTCCTCATAATTGGAAAATGATCACTTCCTTTGCCCTTATTTTTGTCTTAATGAATTCCAATCTTATGTTTCACAAAATCCAGAATGACATTTGTCACAGACACTGGTGAACCAAGTAAAAAGCATGTCTATTTTACATGCGCTCCATCGAGCTATCCAGCGAATTTGGAAATAAACAACAAACTTCATAGGGGGTATGGTCAGTCGTTGCCGTCGTCGTCTATACACACGCTAAGTAAATCAGCTTGTTATACATTACCCTTACTATTTATTACTGAAATGACAAAGTAATTGACTCACTCTTTTTAGTTAGTCAGTCAGTCAGCCAGTTTAACAAAAAGATATAAAGCTCAATAAAACTTAATCAATTCCGTTTTTATTTTTTTTTCTTGCTGTGTGCGTATGCATAATGCATGCATGAAAATTATTCTATATAGTATAAATGAGGATAATAATAACAATAATAATAGTATCGTGCGGACGTGAATGCATGGATGTATTTGTCATTAAAATGTATATATATATATGTATCCCTGTGTGAAGCATAGTCACATATTATTATGATTTGATTTATGATATATCCATATTTTAAGTAGGTATTTATGTCTACATAGCTGGCTGTCAAAGGTTTCAAAAGATTGCTTCGGAAGATGATAACGAAGGAAAAAGGATATGAGTAATCCGTACACACACTAATATAATATTAATTAATATTTTAATATAATATAGTATATACCTACATCAATTACATGTGCATGTAAGAAGAGAACACAAAAAATATATGAAAGGATTGACGACATTACTAAGTTGTGCATGACAGTGAGCTAAAAAAATAACGCGAATAAAAGATACATTTTCCATTTAGTTTAACAGTTACTTGGAACTTGGTTAGACTTTAGCCATTGTAAATCATATTTTTGCAGACGTGGCGAAACCACGTATGTAGTAGGGATAATATTTATGTATGTAACTTAGCATACAGCCTTCTCTGGAATCTCTGTGAACAGAAATGTAAAGTTGACTATTACCATTATATTGGCTTGTAAGTTACAATTTTTCTTTAGAGATAGTGGTATCTTGGATGGGTGCTGATGACTAATTAGTTAGTAAAAAGGAAGAAACATAAACTTACGTTTAAGAGATGTAGTGATGATATAAGACATTTTGGTGTGCAGTTGTACGTAATGATTTGTTTATTATTATTATAGATATTTTAAGTTCTATAAATATTACAACTCACCCGTCCGCAGCAGTAAACTGCTATGCAGTTGTGCATGCATAGCAAAATTTAAAACTAAATACAATTAATTGCAAAAAAGAAGCACATAACAGAGCAAACTGTTAGCTTTACGTTTAGTTCAATACAATCCAATACTATTCGTTGCGTGCGTTGTAGATTTCAACGTTTTTCTTGCAACTTGAAAGAGAATTACCGTGCAATTCACTAGAAAACACAGATAATCAAAAATACATTAGTGTGTCAAT
>JAHZNB010003502.1:0-12699 GCA_027744295.1 Callyntrura guangdongensis
TAATTTAGAAAATTGTTCATGCACAAAATTCGTATATGTCAATATAAAAATCGCATGTTGTCAAAATAAAAGAAAGTATTTTATTGTATTTATCAAACAGGTCAAGATCGTTTATCGTGTCTTGTTTTACTCAGCGCTAGGTGCATATATACGCATGGGCCTATTTGCCTTCGACGATAAGCCATGTTCTTGTATTGCATACTCGTATTATAAAAATACTCGACAAGTAGAAGGTTCAATCTTTTTAATCAATTTTGTCGTATTTTATAATAATGTGCGAAGCACAAATGGCTCGTGGATTTGGGCGAGTCTCCGGCATTTTATTTTTAGACACAAAAATATTTCAACTTCAGCTTATTTATGCATCGTATTTAAAATTAATACTTCATGAATACACAATCATTTTCACTTGTATTTGAGTTGAGGCAAAAAATTGCCAAGAAGTTTTAATTACTTTGCAGAACGTAGAATTCCAGGATAGAACGTAGATTAAAAATAATCCTTAAGTACTACAAATGTTAAAAGTTTGAAATGAGTTCTTTGCTTGGTCTCGAAGATGTCAGAATCTTATTTGAGAAATTTTCTTGTGCCGTTACAAACTAGGGATTTTCTTGAACCATCTCATGCAACCTACTGCTCATTTCTACATATGGAGCCCGAAAAGAACTCGCAACGGTAACTGGCTCACTTTATTCACGAATCTGACTGGTTTGAAACGGGAACGAGTTTGACCAGGACGTGGACCTGGACCAGGCAGGACGAGATTATAAGCACAAAACTTGTGACTTTCCTGGTCAGTTGTATTACAGAAGATGAAGTGTGATAAATGCTAACTGACCTTGAATCAAAATGTAACTACATTTCTACAACAATTCTACGGAAAAGTTAGTAAATGCAAATGCTACCGAGAAGCATCACGCAGCATGTTTGGGGACGACCGACTGGTAGAAAATCCGGATTTGGTAGCGATTGACAAAGATGCAGCAATGTAGATAAGATTCTTTGTCTGGAAAAGGCAAGTTAATGGTCAGTCTGGGGTAGTTGAAGGTTGATTTGGAGTTACTACGTAAATGTTATTGTCGGTTAAGCAGAATGTTCTGACAGAGGTTCTCATCATTTTGCTGCTCGAAAACTGTTTGAAATCTACAAGACAGTAAAGGAAAGCGTTAAGCTTGAAGGTGATCATGTCGATTTGGAAAAAGGATGCTACGAATTGAATCAGTTTGCGAAGGCATCCGCTGCTAATACCTTTTCAATTTTTCATAAACCGCATAGGTATTTAATTTTTTGCTATCCAATAATGCATTTTGTCTGTTGGAAAACTAAGAAAAGCTTTAAAGACACCTCACCAAGAAGGATGTAATATTGTAATCGTGTTTCTTTTTTGATACATTGATTTCCTGCATAAAAACAGTTTTAAAAACCGGTCATGGTTTCTGGGTGTTTACCCTTGATAATCAAATTCATTCAATATCACTTTCATATCAATGTGGATTTAAGTCTTACTGTGGCTGTAAGAGTGTGAGCTACCCGGCTACCCTACCATTCCATGAAGCCACAATACATTGATATCATTCAAAGTGTACATATTTACAGCAGAACTCAAAAGTAAAGTACTTCAGAATCTAGTTTACACATTTCTTCTCTGACCCGTTACAACGAGCAAAAAAGTTTCTCAGTTCAGTCTAATGCCTGGTAAGACATTTATTGTATGTATATACCCAGATAAATACCTGACCACTAAATCTGAAAATGCTATGTCGGATAATGCCTAAAATGCATGAAAAAATGAACAAAAATTGTTTCTTTTTTCTGTGATCTAAGTAGCGGTAAGGTGAAAAAAATGGCAAAACTGGTCCTCTCTTTGCCTTTATCAAACAAAATCTACCAAATCACAATACACATGCATGCAGTGGCAAAACAGCCACTGACAAAACAGAATTTCTGTAGTTTGAACTGGGTTTAACAGAATCGAAAACACTGAACAACGACGATGTGTGTATGATTATGATTATCTTTGCTTTTCCTCTTTCACTTTTTCTATATAGCCCTTTTTTGCTGAGCTTTTCTGTGCATTCCTGTACATTTCTTACTGCTCATAAACCGGATTGAAGAGAGTGTTCGGTTGTTACTTCCCACAACAAGAGATGTACACTTTTGTAATTACATTCGTGTATCTTTCACCTTTATAAATTTATCTTTAAATTCATGTACCTGGCATGTGAACAACATTGGCAATAGGACGGGGTATTCTTTTCGCCAAGTCGCCAACTTTACACACATACGAGATATCGGATAGTTTATTCTTATTATTGTTTATTGCTGGTGTTATTGCTTACTTTTCAAATGGAAATGTTACGTAATAAAATGATGATGCAAACACAGCACACGAACTTCTTCTTGGATACTTTAACTGAAAAGCTTCCTGTCTATTCTTAACCCTGTTCACACATCCCAGTCCCACTTGTAATCCGCTACGCTACAATCTCTGATAAGGATACAATGTCCTATTAATTACATCTCAGGTAGAAAAGTCAAAAACCCACAACCACCTGGTCAACTCTGCTCAGTTCATCAGCGTCTTCCGTGACGGAATCATCCTCTCCAGGAGTGTTTTGACTGTTTAGAGGGGTATTGTAGGATTAAATATTGTATTGTAAGTTATTTTAAGTTACCGTTAATTACAAAAAAATCGCATATTTTCGTCAACCGGTACATCGTTTTATTTAGGAATTCATGCAATTTTATTGTGATGTATTTGATATTCAGATATTAATATCATGAAGTTGGCAACATTTATCATGCTAGTTGCCATTTGTGGCAAAATCAGCACCGCCGTTCCCGTCGCCTATCGATTAGGATACTACAGGGCAGCTCCCCCGCAAGATGATGTTGAAGATTCGGAAGAGGTTGAAGCGGAAATTTCAGCGGAGGATTTCTCGCATGATCAAATTCAGGATGATGATGACGACTCAGATGAGCAGGAAAGTCCACCGCAATTTAACAAATTGTTTCCACTTCCTCAAGCCAACTCGCCAGGACATAATTATCGTAAGGTTTACATGTAAATTTACAAAACAATAGCCAAAGTGTTCCAAAGACGTAACTGCTGTTATTCTTTGTGTGTAGCTCTGGCAATTATGATGGGCGAAATTAATCACCAGGGATGGAATGTTCCCAAACACCCGCACCAAATTCCTAAGAACAATAAGAACCGTGCTCGCCTCGATGAGCTTGATATGACCGCACATGATGACGAAGATGATGATGACGACAGTGAAGAAGACGAGGAGGAAGACGATGAACCAGAAGATGATCTTCCAGACTGGAACAAGTTGTTCCCTAATGTTGACAGCCAAGGACAAGGTCCCCCTGCCAGTGTCGTGGATACTTCGTCCGCTCCTGAACTCCCTGCTTCCTTCCGTTCTGGACTAGGATCCCGTGTTGTGTACGTGCCAGCTAGTCAACTCGCACGCCAACAATTGCGTAGGCCAATGACCACCGTTCCAAGACAGTACATTATGAAACCTCAAGCACTTCTGTCTCGCACTCAGTACATGTACAATCCATCCATGTCCTACGTGAACCGTCAGCCCATGGTGATTCGCGGACGTCCGCAACAACAGCATGTACTCATGGCAACTTCAGGATCCAGAATACCTCAACAAATGGTGCACTACATGCCAGTGCGAAGGGGGACATACAGTCCCTATGCAACCTCATATGTACCAAGATATAGACATTGAAACGAGGAGCAACCAGCAAGTATTATTTCACTTGACGTACACACCTTATCAAACTGGATAATCGGGAATAACAACAACAGATAATGCATTTTTGTTCCTTTAGTCACAAAAGGGAACGCGTCACCGCGTCTCAATTTTTGAGTTCATTGTTTGCTATTTTACGACTAATTTAAGATTTCATTTAAACTACAAAAATGTATGTCGATATTTTGTATTCATTTTTTGTTGTGAGCTTCAATTGTGTATTACTCAAAAAATAACCACACAAATTTTACCATCGTTTACTCCTTAATTAGTATGTACCTACCTTATCTGTATTGTCTAGATTTATACTTTTGGGGGGTAGGTTCACTAATACTGACAGACAAATGGCATTTATATTACTGTTACTATAGTGAGTAATTTTAAACAGGCAACTAATGAATGATACTCTCATAAAGACACATTTGCTCACAAATAAGATGGATGATACAGAATAAAACATATGTAAAGAGGGGTCGAAACACATCGGCAAAAGTAAAATTTAAAGTGCGTTGTCCTTTTTTATTTACCCACATACTTTCGCATGTTAAAGTCGAATATGTACGTATTATCGCCGTTGTAGAACATAATTGCATGATTTAAATGTAGCAAGCTTGTTTTGAGCTTAAACATAAACAAGTAGGCAGGAACGGAACGGAAGGGGTTTGCAAAGTATCTAGCCCACTAGCCACTTGTTTATTTATGTCTAATTCCACGGTTTTAGCAAAACCCTAACGTTTAGCCTTAAAACACGCATAATATCTCTTTTTCTCTCTAAATCAACATGCTAAGAGTGTAGTAGCAAACTCCAGCAAAATGTGACCTTGTGAGACAGCGAGTTCAATATGTAATTCTTCTTCAGCTTACAACAACAACCTCGGAGAATCATTTGGTCAGCTTTTGTACGTCAATTCAACATTATGGTATGGTTGGTCCTTAGGACTCAACTCACTCATCATCACTGGCTGCTACTGTCAAAGATCAGGAAAAGAAGAATGAAAACCTGTCCGGATGGTTTCTTAGGGGATAATGAACTTTTACTTTTTACACACTACAACAAGGCTTTAGTTTTTCTGTATTTTAATGAATATAGAAGCATAATACCAGAAGTGTAGAAAAATTTCAGCTTTCCGCAACAGTGACGACATCAGCAAAAGAGCAAGAAACTGCTTTCAGTTGCTTCCTCTTCTTTATCCTAATGCATATGTGTATGTATAAGCAAGCTAATCACTAGGGCTATACGTGCGTAGCGCAACAAGCTGTACGAACTACGAACTTGTCAGAGGATTTTTTTGCCTTCATAAAAACCGACCTAACGAACGACTAGCAAAATTGTATTTATGGGCGTAGAATTTATTTTTTAAGCAAGAATCATTGAACTATGATAATCGCGATGTTTTGTTCAGGTATTGTAAAGTCAAAACATAATTACAATCGTCATCTTTTAAGCTGACTATTGATTATTGTGACCTAGTGTAATTGCAGTTTTATGATGAGAGATCACTGAAAAACAAAAATGAGAGATTTATGTATGTGCAGCTTACAACAAATTGGTACACGTGTAGTCCTAAACCTATATCATTTATATAAGTATCTCACTCACGTCTAACTTAACGTACGAATATGTCCTGTACAACAAATCATTCGAATGGATACGTTCAACTAGTAATGGCTGTACAACAAACCCAACATCGTTAAAAACGGTATCACCAACTCATTAACATATATCATGTGATTATATGGACAATACAAGATACAATCATGATTTTGTTTAGCTTTACATCAACTGACAGTACAAACAATGATGGCATTTTACCAAGTTTATGCAGTGAATTGCATCTCTTTTGCACACATCAACACTGCTGCGGACAGCGGACGAGCAGTAGCACATATAATTATCGTTACCATTAAATCGACGAAAAACAACCGACGGGGCCAGTTCCGCGGGTTTTCCGCGACACGACTATCAGGTTCAGTAGGAAAAACAGCCCAAACAAATTTCCCGTTTTTTAGCAGTATCTTCGTGCTTTCTTCACTCCATCCCGCAAGAGGCGTGTCCGTGGGTGCATTTAAAAAGCGTTTATAATGACAAGTTTTCATTTGTTGATACCAAAACTCTTCTTATTATGCACCTAATCCCGTGAGCTGATTTGACAAGCCTATGTAATATTTCTTATTTCGACACTGTAAAAACTTGTCTAACTAAAGCAAAGTTGAATCATACTATTATTTCGTTTAATTTTCAAAATAGAGGAACAGGTTAAATTACATACAACTGTTATTTTAAAATTATCATGGCTAATTCCTGATCCTTGCAGTGATATCATACCTATGGATAAGTACATTGTAATGGAACCTTGGAAAAAGGAGACTCCTTACCTCTCCTTAACAGATAGCCGTTGTAGAGAATATTTGCATTTTACAGCATACTAGGGTAACCCGTCGCACTCAGTATAGCAAAGCGTGCAAATATAGATTCTAAAGGGCACGGAGTGTAAATCTGCCTTATGGTTCAAAGTCCCTATAGTCTAAACTCGCATTGATGTAAATTCTCCAATTTGTAATGGGGAAAAATAGAAAAAAGTAGAAGTAGAACTTTGTCAAAAAGTATCCGATAGAAGTAGCGGTAGTTTGTGAAAATATCTGCGGTAGCGGTAGTTAGTCAAAAGAAGTCATAAGAAGTAGCGGCAGCGGTAGATTATAAAAAATTCGCTACCGGTGGTACTACCGCGTTCAATCTCTGATTTAAAGGAACTAAGATATAAATGCCTGCCGTTTCCTGTTGTGTAGAAGCTGGGGGTACAAGGATGAGATATCCTATCCCATAATATATTAAGCTTTCTATACTGTAATCTTAAAAGGTATGATTAACCCTCTCAACACTCGATTGTCCCGTCATGGCCTTTTAGTGTTGATTCATTTCTTAGTAAATTCAACCACAAACAACAGAGGACGAAAGTCATTCATAATGCAGATGTATCATCATATCATATATACTATGCGTAGTTCATCCCACATGAAAAACAATTTATTTTCTGTTGGGCAACGATGCCCTTTTCGAATATTTTCTTTTTTATAATACTGCCGTCGTATTAGCTAACTGATTCTATGTATTGTTGCAATATTAATCGGTCAATATTATATGCAATCCCCTGACACTATTTAGTTAATCAGTACAATGAACGCAGTGAAATTTCACTGCGTAACATAACTTCACTTTTACTTTTGGGTTATCCATTACCACTCATCCCTACTTCCGTACATGCATTTAATTTCTTTCACTTGTTGAATCTGTTACATTAGGCTAGGCTCAGTTTCAACTTCACCCTACCAGCCAGCGTCAAGAATAGAATAGTTTAGAATGCAGATATCTAACTCAGTATTGTCTTTATATTATGCTGATAATTTACGTTGTCAGTAAAACATGACATAGAAGATAAAATAACAAAAAGTTGCTCTCATTATTGCAATATAATCTAGTTTTCATATCTGTACATAATAAAGTGTTCTGTCCGTATTCTCTGTCGGGCAATCTCCTCCTCCACGCTTTAACCAATTTTCCTGGAAATTCGTTCGAGTAACCTTTTGTATATGTTCTTCCTCAAGATAGTAATTATACAAACTACTACTACTAACCATTGCCTACCATTTAACTTATGGTTAAATTTTAAGTTAATACCTGTTTTAATAAAATAATAATTTACTATTTGTATATTGGTTTTAATTCATTGCTGCAAATACTTGCTACTGCTTGCTTCTCGCCTCTGCCGATCTATTCAGCTTGTCTTCTGAAGATGTGCTTTGTGTACTAAATCTCCTCCTCCACGCTTTAACCAATTTTCCTGGAAATTCGTTCGAGTAACCTTCTGTATATGTTCTTCCTCAAGATAGTAATTATACAAACTACTACTACTAACCATTGCCTACCATTTAACTTATTGTTAAATTTCAAGTTAATACCTGTTTTAATTCATTGCTGCAAATACAATTATATGTTGCTACTGCTTGCTTCTCGCCTCTGCCGATCTATTCAGCTTGTCTTCTGAAGATGTGCTTTATGTACTTCTGTATATAACTACAACGCAATTCACGCAGAAAGAAAGCGTGCATATTAAAGTCCCTTCAAAGCTCTGTCCAAATTTCACGCCAAAGATCCCTCCGAAGATATTCCCAAAGTTCACTCTAAAAATTTCTCCTAAGTTTCATCCAGTTTTATCCAAAATTCCTTCCAAAGATCTCTTCAAAATTCCCTCCCGTTTTTAATCCCCCCACTTATAATTCCGTTCGATCTAATATCCCCCCACTTTTTTGTAATTCCCTTTCATCAAATTTCCTTCAAAAAATTCCCTCCTAGTCTAATGTACTGAAATTCAGCTGGTGGCATGAAAATTGATCGGTTGCCGGTAGTATAATCATAGTGGTCTAAGGCTAACGGTGGCCTGCCTACCTCTGCGAGTGACATCCGTCAGAAGCCACATTACCTTATGAAATAAACCAACCACAAAATTTTAAGGGCTATGTTCTCAAACATGCAGAATATTTTTTCTATTCCGTGAGCTTCTACACTATGTATTGGTACGCCCAAACATAAACGTAGGGGTTCGCCACGGAGATTCTGCATGCAGTTGTACAGTTTCCATACACACGTTTCCTTTCTCAACAAACGAACAACAGCCGACTCAACCTGCCTTTACTGATATATGCAATGCAACAGAGTTGAGTGGAGTGAGGTGTTGTTATAAAGTAGGCAAAAGTTTTATTTCGCACGTTACTTTTCCATCAACCATCATGCAGGTTGATTGCTGTGGGGCACCATGAGATTATAAGAATGGGTGGATCGGGATGGTATCTATTTGTTTGCTGTTCTACATATCATATTATATTATTATGTGACAAAGTCATTTATTAACTTCACGTTGTTTGTCTGACCCTCAGTGGAAACTCAGGAACGGTTAAGAATTTTGAAGTTCTGTTTCCGCCAATAGACAGATATGCTTAGTACTACTAAGTTAGTAGCTTTTATAAGATGGGGGTTTAGGGTGTTCCCCTGGGAATAAGCGGGGGCGCAATTTTTTTTCAAATGACATCCATAGCTGAAACTTCGTAGACACATAAGTAATGAATAGTTGTGACGTTTTGCAAAGTTTGGCCAATATAGTTAACCCCTTTGACCCCAAGGCGTGTCAAACTGAAAATTGTTTTTGCCAATCGATGCCAAAATCCAATGCCATACACCCGCAAGATGCCGCTAGAAGCGTATGCTGCGCACAGCTTTTTCGTATTATGTAGTTCTATAGTATGGCAGGCAGCCCAGAGAGAATAATTATTTCATTTCACACTTGGTACGCACAGGGACATTTTTCCCTTGGTCATTTTACATTCTGGGCTCATTTCAACTTGGCGACTTAGACCAGAGCTAGGCTTCCCATCAGAGGCTTTGGGAAGCAGATCATCAACTTGATTTCAAGAAACCAGTCCACCGACCAAGTTTCAGACCACCGATGGCCTGAAACTTGAAACCTGCCAAGCTCTGCTTTAGACACTGATCCCTTTTGAATCTAGATTTGCACGCTTTCTGCACACGCCTCGGGTTCCTAGTATGATATCGGGTTCTTCCTACCTTCAATTCCTCTATGCTCAATCTACGAGCGCAGTGCTGTTTAATTAGAAGTGGTGCTGACCGATAGCATTTTACTATATCCTGTATCTTCTTAATTTTAGTCACAATACCTGGTAGAATTCAGTAAAGGTTTACTACCATTTCAGTCCCCTCCCATCCCATCTTTTATACCATTACAACCTTGTTGATCTCATGCACTGCTGTAGTTTCCGTGCCGGCCGACGCACACGTAGTTTCGGACCGTAACGCGTTTCGTATGAATTCCTTATCAAAAATCGACAACTTAAAATACCATTACCGTATTCACATCTAGCCATAACAACATTTTATGTTGCAAATAATTTATCCCTGCAGCTCCATGAAATTGACTTCTCATCACTGAACAAGAAGCAAGTCTAAATGCTTTTATAAACGGAGCAAGAGACGGACGGTTTTTTACACGAGTTAAGATCATGGTAAAAAGGAAGATTGTTGTTGTTGCGCAGTAGAGTGCTTCAAAAGAAACGGAACGGACTGAGAAAGAGTACACTTGCTTTCACTCCCACTGCCTTGTGTACCTGCACCAACAACAAACTGATTATCACTTTGCCAACGTTTTCTGTTCACTAGTCTTTCTTCGCATTAATATCGTGATGATTGGTATCATATGAACATGCCACTTTTATCCGGTACAAATCTGTTTGAAATTTAAGTGAAAAATGAAAGAATGGAAATATTTGTTGTATTACGTACTTCTGTTAATACTATTGACTGAACAATAAGTACACGCCTCCTTGTTACTCAACATCATCATCGGTGCGCGTACTCGCAATAGTGATTAATACCTACCAATGTGCACTTTCCTCGCCGCATAAACACAGAAGTAAATTTTATAATTACATTTTCATCATTCTCGCTTCAAGGAAAAAAATCAGGAGTTGATAGTGAGCAGAATAATAATTAGGAAGCATGCCGAGCATCACGCCAAATAAAAATGGAAAATAATGTGAAGGGTTTGATTAGAACGTGCTGTATTGTGATTATCATTAGTGTAGGGCTGTCCGTGGTCTACTCCGCGAAAAGACCGTACATTTACTTAATAGATAACTATGACAGTAAGCCTAATTCTCCGGTCAGTGCCACTGAACGAGCGCCTTATCTTCATCAACATACAGGAGACACAAACCCCTACCAACTCGCTGCTGGCCAGATCGGCGTGGTTAGTGGTTATAGCGGAAATGATTATAATAACAAATTTCTTCATCCGCTTATATTCCACTACGATACCCATCGCCGTGGCGAGGTGATTATCAATGATGATAAAAAATCTGATGGCAAGAAACAACAAAAATCCCATCTGAAACCATCGTCGAAAATCAGTGGTACTAACAGTAGTAGTAGCAGAAACCACACCAGTGATGCTGTGAGAAAACGAATAAAGAAAGTCGCAAAAACGAATGTTGCTAATGACCATGTAAAAACAGCGGGGAAGCAACAGCAAGTGATCCCATTTCCCATGCCATGGGACTGGAACATTCCAATGGCGCAACAAAGGAACAGTGGAAGGAAAAATGACGAGGATAGAAAGTTTAAACTGCCAATGCTGCCGAAATTGCCAACAATAGAATTTCAGTTCTCTGCAGAAAGTAAGTATATTTCATAGTAGCAAAAAGGAATATTATCAAGCAACAACCATTGAAAGTGGGAAATATTCGCTGGTTTTCACAAAATGTATGAATGATGGATGACAGCAAGCATTATACAAGTTTTGCATTAAACCGTAAACGGTACGGCAAAATCGCGTTCATTGTGTACCAACCTTATGGTAATAAGCGGGGAAACAAAAAATACATTAAAGCATAATACAGGCTCATGTCAGAAATTCATACTGTGACCGGCTGAATTTGTTTGAAATCAGTTTGTCAGGAACTTTTACCAAGAACCCCAGCAGTTTTGAAAAAGGATAATAGCATAAGACAATTTTTAGCATAATCCCCCCCCCCAAAAAAAAACGTAATACATATGCTATAAAATTTTACATCACGTTTGTAAAAATTTTACCAGAAAATCTGGCGCGCTTTCTACCTTCTTCATTTTTTTTATAAATTTGATGTGTTTTGAAGTGGCTTCATGAAATTATATGAACTCTTCGCTCAAATATACGAATTTGTTAAGTTTTAGTTTGTAAACAGGTTATTTCCGCAAGGTTGTAGGAACAGGTTCAGGAACAGAAACACTGAGAGAATTACAAAGACAGAATTGCAAAAATAAAATGCAAAGAAGAAAATTACAAATTAGGAGAAAATGTCAAATAAAAAAATTGCCAATTCGGTGAAATCTTAAAGTACATTTTCTAAATTTTGTTATCAAGACTTATATATATTACAATATTTCATTCGCATTTAAGTTATCTGATGAAAAAGTTGGAAGTCACGATGTCGTCTTCACTAAAATTACACGATTTGTTTGTATAGAGTGACCAAGACAACTACAAATTATTTCTGTAAAACGCTTATACATTGGTGAAATAAACCGCGTTTGCGTAAGCTTTGAGAGGTTTACGTATATAGGCATTTCTATATACTGTCATATACTGTCACCCACAATTAGAGGCCTCGCTAGAAATGGCCGGCCCCTGTGATATATTTGGAAACTTTTACACAGATCCCAAAATAAGGCTTGATAATAGTTAGTTCTGAAAATGCTCGCTTGTCATAGACAAGTTGTCTATGACAACTCCTACACTGCACTGGTAATTTTAAAAGAAAACCTTATTTCGCTATTGTTGTTATAGAATGAGGCAGGGACAATAGTTCAACTTTTATAATATGAACTTATTATTGCAACATCGCATGTTAGTTTCAACTCTTACGGGTAATCGTAAAGCGCCCAGAAAGCACGATATCAAATCAATTGATATGTAGAGGGACTAGTATTGAGTATACTAACTCATGACAAAGGACCATTATTAGTCTGGCCTATCAGATAAGAAAAATAAATTCTATTAATTAGTTAATATAAAATGTCTTTGTGTCTAGCCCACTGACAGAAAATTAAATTACACATGTAATAAACTTACGGCAACTTGGGACTTGGGGGAGTGTAAAAAGACACCAGAAAAAATTAGGCAAGTCATATCCTATAATGAAAGAATTTTAAGCCATGTAATCTACGTAATGTAAATCTTCGAATTCATGGGAGGAATTTATCTCCCTCGGTTCATACTGATGCATTTCCGCGATATTTTGACACAATGTTTTTCACATATTAGCACTAGGATTGGACATTTGACATAGACATGTCAAAAAGTTCTCGCGTTAACCCCATTACTCC
>JAHZNB010003503.1:0-51532 GCA_027744295.1 Callyntrura guangdongensis
CTCTTCCAGCAAAATCGACGATTAGTAAATCAATACGCCGACGCAAAGTTACAAAATACAATTTATTAAAACAACTTGTGCGTTAACCTATGTAAAACCTTTACAAAAGATTACCTAAAATAGAAGCATACAATTTTTTATACTTTTGGGCAAAATATATAATAATGTTTTTCCATACATCAAAATTTCCTTACTTTCGGCATGTAATGTCATCCAATGGGAGTTTTATGACTAGCTAGATCTTTCACTTTGAGTGCTGCGATATCAATACTAAAAAATTAATTGTGTTTTACAAATATGTTGAACGAGAGGATTAACAGACGCATCAAACACAGCATAAAATCAAAAATGAGAAAAATGCACCGTAACAAATTCAATGTTAGCTGACTACATGCTACATGTGTGCAATACATCTTTACATTTTATTATGCTGTCTCATCATAACTCTACTAGAATTATGCTTTAGAAAAGCATTTCTGGTTTTTTTTGCATTAATACAAGAAAAAAATGCACACTTGTTTATTTCATTCTTTCTGTCAGGCAGGAGCTTACTACAGATACGTAAGTAATATGGGCATTTACACTAAACACAATTTACCATTGCAGCGACTGACTGCACCACAAAACTACTATGATCATTGCAAGTAGACAAGACGTATTTGTACATAAACGAAGAAGACGCATCTCTCTACTGCTCTTTCTCTCGTGCGTACATACCTTATCCGCAATGGATACAACCTATTTCACACGTGCTGCTACTTTACTCGCGATTCTCGCGTATTACTCTTTTGATCTTCTTTTCAAATAAAATTGCGTATACGTTTCTTTTCTTTAAAAAAAATCTGCGTGTGTGTATGTTTATATATAAAATGTGTATGCACCTTTTATGGTAAATGATTGGGTGAATCGAGTATGTAAAATCTGCGCTATCGTGATAATGCTCGCACAGTGTGTGCAGTATTCTCGATACAAGAATGGCATATTATTTGCTATCACCATACTTGTATGAATGTATTTTAGATGCATTTTTTGCCATGCTGCATCGAAAGTTCATTGTTACACGTCCACTTCTCACAGTTGGCTTATATCACGCTGTTACTGTTATTAAGAAAATGGGATTCCTCTTTACCATTTACCAGTTCAAATGTGATCGTCCACTGGGACTTTATCAAATATTTCCTTAGCCTGTGAATTTTTAGTAGTTTCTTGTTGCGCGAAATGAAGGCACTTCTATTGAGCTGGAATGCCATGTGTGTTCCGTGAAGTGATGCTATTTTGGTGTTCGATATTGGTTTTGGTCTCATGGTTAGCTCTTCTCATGTAAGGAAAAAACGGACTCGTGGAAAACATTTTTCCTTTGAAACGAGTCGATGTTAAAAGGAGACAAAAATTGAAGTGGAAAGTGATAACCGTGGAGTGGACAGGTTGTGAGTGTACTGGACACTTTATTAAATAGTTTTTCGTGCCACCTGCTGAGTATTTGTTGATAAAAGAATTGTGCAAAAGTAAACAAAACACCGGAAGTGACAGTTTTTCCTTGAAATTTGCTTTATTTTGTGAAAATGTGAGCTTTAACCAATTTTAAAATGGCTGGAGATTTTTGTGATCCAAACAAGCTAGTTCATCGCAGTCGAAACTGCAGTAGTTCTTTGACTCAGTTTTTGAACCGGTGCATAAGTGTGAACGTAGAAAATTATCAAACTTTTGAAAATCATTAAACAGTTTTGATTGGATACTACATGGTAATGCTCAAATTCAATCGATATTTAAATCAATCATCATTTATGATTTGTCCTTGTTTAATTCCTGTAATTAGTTAAGCTAATCGTTTCAATCAGACGATTATAAACAAAACTCGAGATCCAATCAATTGGCCTTATTTNTATTTGTCCTTGTTTAATTCCCTGTAATTAGTTAAGCTAATCGTTTCAATCAGACGATTATAAACAAAACTCGAGATCCAATCAATTGGCCTTATTTCAGTTTTTGGCATTATGAATGGTTTAAAAAAAAAGAATTTCACCCTTTTTATTTTTGGATGCCTTTTTTACTGTACTAATTTTGTACTTTGTTGAATCTCTTGCTGTATCAGCCCCATCAGCCGCCGTAGTATGTACATTTTGCTAGCACAAACAAGTCTTCACTTCAGTATTCCTTCTCTGTTGTTCGTTTCTGCTGCACAGCGCGCATTGTATTGCATTGAAAGCGGTGAATTATTCTTTACATATCCCCGCAACACGCCAGCAATAACAATTTAATTTTTAAGGACTTATCGCTCGATTTCGTTTTCAGGTTATCTAGATGGGTTGCGATGATGTTCTCAATGTTATAAATTATTTGAAGATTTACAAAATATGATTGTGGGTGTGATTATGATTGAATTCTTTATTATAGATGGGATGTTAATGGTGCATTGAAAAATATATTCTTTAAAAAAAGAAAACTTTTTAGGTAATAGGCAACATTAACGCATACCTACTTAAGCAAACAATCCTAGAATTAATGGTGTTCACGGCGCAAACAAGCAAACTTGTTTTCATAATAAGCAGGCGAGAAGCATAATAAAATTGCATTATTAATCTGGTCTCATGAAATTTGTAGATCACAAACTCATCTAAATATATTGAGATTGAGTTGAGAGCCCTTATTTACGCTAATAAGTTGCCGCAAAATATTAAAGTAGCTATTTGTTTACACACCCTTTTAATGAGTAAATGAAGCACACACTTGTTATCTCAGTTTTAATACCGGAGTATAAAATTATCAAATGTTACAATTTGGTTTAAAAAAATCAGTCTCTGCACTTTCTAGTCTCTGGAAGGGAAACAAAAACATCGCTGCAGATTCTGGCAGTATTTCCAGGATTTCTCAACGTACTGCCAAAATATTAATAAGAATGCTCAAGATGGATAATGACCCGTAGCAAAAACATATAACGACCTTGTCAATTATTTGCCAAACGATTTCTCAGCCACATGTACATACCGTAAAAAGTTTTGTTGTTTAGTGCACGTTTTGTCTTGTTTGTAAGGCTGCATAGATCATTATTTTTTTTTAGAAATTAACACTAAAAACTAAAACAAAATGCAAGGTAGAAATCTCACGAATACCGTACAACTTGTGTAAAAAAATAATAAATGCATGGTTTATTACCATTTACACCTTGCATTAAGCCATTCCTATTTCTAATATTCAATAAGAGTTGATGATGGTCTACGCAACTACTTTACACACTGCGGTAATGGTGCTTTGAGCGAGCGTAAGCGTAAGATCGGACTTTATTGTTGTTTTTTCACGTATACTGCGATGATGATGATGCTGATGATGACGATGACTACTTTGCTACCTGTTAGTACTCTCGCCCATAATGTTCAGATCAAAGAAAAGAGATTTCCTTTTTTTGTTAGGCACTCGAGACGAAAGCATAGGTACACTTTGGATTATTACGAATTCATGTGTAGTCCTCTGACATTTTGTGGCTTGAGTAATGTTTTTTTCTGCCTGCAGACGTTTGACAACTTTCTACTAGTGCCGGCTGCTGCTGTAAGTGTACAGCAGGCAAAATTATATTGCTTGTTGCTACCTTCTGAGGATATGAATTAATGGTAAAA
The DNA here is from genome assembly GCA_027744295.1 of Callyntrura guangdongensis. Taxonomy (NCBI): domain Eukaryota; kingdom Metazoa; phylum Arthropoda; class Collembola; order Entomobryomorpha; family Paronellidae; genus Callyntrura; species Callyntrura guangdongensis. The sequence goes on from JAHZNB010003503.1 coordinate 3,612, forward strand.
AATAAACACATACCTAGTTACATCCTCTGCATCCTCTGCCTCATCTTGTTTTCGATTTCGTTTGAATATATATATTTTGTTGTTCCTTTGTACCATCGATCTCCCACTTGAAAACTTCCTTCCTCAAGTTCATCATCATCATCGTTATGACTCATAATAACACACTATTTCTGATTAAAATTCAATTTCTTAGCGGCAACAACAGGATAGCTAATAGTAGAAAAGCCACTTGAATAGACCCTCATTACTTGCACAAACAAATGGTACATCATTCGTGTTATTCTTAGCAAAGAGATTGGGCTTTTACAACGTTACACACCAAGTTATAAAAAATAAACGATTGGATAGATCGTATAAAATTAAGAGTAATATTATTATTTTCAAGAAAAATGATTCTAATTACATTGAATGAAACTTGTTGATGTGAAAATGTAACAACTGCTGACTTTCGGTAACAAACAGCCAACTTTCAGAATGACCTATCAAGATCATCGCTCATCAGATTATGGATTTATCATAAAGACAGTAGTGGTTTGTTGGGGATATGAAAGTAAATTGCGTGTTCATAGTTCACAAATAAATTCAACGAGGAAAAATAATATTTTTCATTTTTATAAAAAAGAAAAGAAAAACAAACTCTGTGATGCATACGTAGCTATACAAAAGTTTGTTGAAAACGTGTAGGAATACAATATTAATTATTTTACTTTTCGTGGCAGTAAGCGTGCAAAGATAAACCACGGAAAGGGCCACGAGAGTCACATTTTTATTCATTATCATGACAAGTTTTAGTTTTCAAGCCATGTGAGAACAAGAACAAAAAATATTTTCCTTGGATTTCGTTAAATTGTCATCTTTTTGCTTTTTTAGCTTTCTTATGCCATACATCTTATGTAGCAGAGAGGCATCATAATAATATAATATTATATTTAGGTACGACTTGCCATATGAACATTATCCGCGTATACTTGGTTTCTTACGTGCCAAAATACTGTACTAGATTAAAAACCAATATGATTTGTAACACTTTTCATTGTTGACCACCGTGTGAATTTGTTATGCTTGGCTAGGGTGAATTATGTGAAGTTGCTTCCTGCGTGCTGAATAGTTGAGTCAACCGTTGAATAGGGGCAACACACGATATGTAGGTGTTTACTAGTAGAATTGAAAGTAAAGTGTGCAAGAGGAAAGGAGAAATGTACAAAAGACCGACATCCGTTGATCGTTACCTGAGTATAAGCATTTTCAGTGTAATCGAGAGCGTAATAACAATAATGAAATGGAAATCTCATTTTGCCAATTGGTTCCATTCGTATCGTCATTATTGTCACTGTGAAAGCAAAATCAACCGAAACCCATGTCAAGTTGACGTTTGTAACTTGAATGTGATTATACGAAAATCCCGATGATGATGATGATGGCGTATATATAAACCTCCGAAAACGTATTTTGTCTTGCATGTCATTACACCTCCTTTTTTATATTACCACTGACGTGTGGAAAATATAAAGATACGACGCGTCCGATATGATGATTACCATGATTGTGTAGTGTAGCGGACATCAACATGGACGTTGCAAGCTAAAGATGAAATTAACTGATACCGATAATAGAGACTATGCCTTTGAATTATTCATGTGCGAAATTTGACAATGAGTACGGAGCTAATCATTATTTTTTACGGGACGCAGCGTCGTGCCGAAAGCAATAAACAACCCAGTGAAAAATTCTTAGATGTATCCACTCACTCAGAAATACAACACATGTTTGTCCTCTTTTCCTTTAGGTAGAACGGTGAAACATTATATGACTATGTGAGTAGTTAAGCATTTTTAAAAAATTTACATGCATAAAAATGACGTATTTCTTGTGCTCCAACCGACCACTACTATCAAGGTGTATTCGATATTCAAACAAGTGAGTTGTATTTTTGAGTCATTTGTGTACTTTGATAGCCAACGGGCATAAAATCAACAAAAATGCATTGTAACCGTAACCAAAGTAAGAGTAAAAAAACTGCCACACAGGGACACAGGCATTGAATGAAATGGGAATTTCCTCGCAATTGGGAGTGGTTTAGTGAAGATCATCAATGAGCCTATTGCTCTTTACAAACAACGTCCCTTATTTTAACTTTTGATAGATTGAAAGAACATCAAACGTCAATGCTAGAAATGTAGCGGTGCGACGAGGCTGAAAATAAAAGCGCGTGGTTGGCAATTACTCTACTGTACTCACACCTACACGCTATATATGTTATTCTTGTAGACAAAGCAGTGGGCAGAGGAAATAGAAAATCAGGGACATGCACCACCGTTAAGTTGAAATGCGATCCAATAAATTGAGATGGGGTTACCACTAACACATCGTCAAGCTGCGTGTTAACTGCAGGAGCAAAATTTCAATAATAGATAGAGAGGGAAAATACAAACTTCCTCCGTCCGTAAAGTGTCATGTCCGTCATGTACCTACCAACTAGTGACGATGTTATTCAAGCCTACGCTCATTCACCTTGGGAATTTATAACAAATGCGAACTATTTGTGTATAGGTATCTAATATGTGTTGCTTTATTGCATGTGAACTTTTCTTTAAATCCTTTCTACTGTTGCTGCTGCTGCTTAGTGGTAACCTACTAACCAAGATAGTGCCCAGGGAAAATTTTTGCTATCTTAATCCGATTCACCCCAAAAGATTTGTTTTTAAAGAATACCACGTTTTACATTATATTATATGCGCATAGGGTTTTTCTAACTGTAAGCAAGCATAACCAAAAATTGAATTCAAGGAAATATTTTGTGTGGTATTTGAGTGAACAACAAAAGTATAAAATAGTTGGGCTATTACAATGGTAAATTAATTTTTGTAACATATAAATCTGCTTTATACCACCAAATGCTGTGTTCAATTTATTAAAACACTGAAAATAACCACGGCGTGTAAGAGCTTGTGAAGAGCATAATATGTTAATATGTAAAATATGTTATTATGCATATTCATATGTTATCTATGAGGGCAATGTAGTAATTTTACCGGTGGTTGGTTACCTGTATTTTAATATTATTAATATTCTGTTTTGAAGTTGTGACTTTGAAATCCTCTCAACACATGGGTGCTTTAAGTAATAACTGGTTAGCATTTTCCCGTTAAATAGATTTCTGTAGTTTTTATTCGCTACCCGTAATAAACTGGAGCTGCTTGGTGTTATAATGAGAATTTATAGCGCAGTACTACACTACAGACGGGAATGTTATACACTTTTATCGTATTAATTTCATTAATGACATATTTGTTAATCAAAGAAGTTTCCCGTCTATTTCCTATAATCAGCTTGAGTTCATTACTTACAAACCTTTGTAATTCACGTAAATTACATCACATAAAATATAAATAGATTTCACGCAATCACTTGAGTTCTTTGATCTGATTTTAATTAAAAGAAAGAGGTGCTCCGTGCTCGCTTTTACTTACAGTCATTTCCTGAAAACGTTCTGTTTTTGGGCGGAAGTCGACACGTGCCTATAATACACAGCAGTGTGTGCTTTCTTTGATGACTTATACCATAAAAATTTATAATGAGGAAAAAATGAGTTCATTACTTCTCTCGGCTCACCTACATAAACGAACATGTACAAAATGTAATTGTCAATTGCTTTCCTACGGACTGATGATTTCCTAGGCTAAATATAGTCTTTAATGACGTTTTTCACCAATGAATCACATATCACTCGTGTCGTTAATTTTTAGCTAAACGCCGACTCTCTTTGTTTAGCACCATAAGATAACAATATACCCACATGTACAAGTGACAGAAAGACCAACTGCGAATGTGGGAGACTAGGTCACGTTTCTTGACGACGCATCTCTCTCGGCGCCATTCATCCATATCTGTTTCATTTATGTTTACAAACGCATGTACCATACTTATTGCTGTTATCAGCATAAAGGTACTATTATTTCGTTGTATTTACTGGGATTCTTAATGTACATATTATGTATATGTGATGATGAGTATCGGAGTTTATCATGACTTCGACTTCCACACAAACTTAAGATAAAGCGTAACGGAAACGAGACAGCTACGTAATATGTTAGCGCAGCTATACGGGTAGATGTCTACAAGTTCAAACAAGACCAACTATAGCAATGATAGCCCTTTTCAACCGCTGTTCAGTGTTCATATCAAATCAGAACACCAGGGTTAAAAAGCACTTAATTATCTGCATTTCAAGAGAAATAAAAGTATTCCTTCAGACATGAACATGAGTCGCGTACAAAGTAAAAGAATTGATTGACTCTTATATTTGTCATTACTCATTATGAAAAGAAGTGTTTCCGCTACACTTGTAGGGAATAAAAACAAAATCTACTTTACGAAAATCACGGCGAAGGTATTAAGTATGTGTACTTAATTTACATAAAATATCCGCTTGTTTACGCTTATGTTTGCATTAGCACACATTTTTCCAGAAGCCGAAACAACGACAGACGAAAGAAGGAAAGGAAGGCTTTCGAGTGAGATTCGCTTAAAAGCAAAAGGAAAATGCCATCCACACACGACACTCAAGCACCACTAAAAGTCCACATTTTTCTTTGATATCTGTTTATTTGCGTCACCTCCAACTAACCTCTACCGTCACATAAGTCTCCTTACTTATACCTACTACACGTGCCCAAGAGGCTGACAGAAAAAATAAAACGTCCAAAGCTTCTTTTATTATTTAACCTCATAGTAAGCTGCTTCCTTCACAAACTGGAGAAAATACTTTTGTTTCCTTTTTCAAAAAAAAAAAACATTTGAAAATTTTATTCGTTTAGGCACTATGAAATCATTTGACGTCAGAGAAGGACTCTAAATATAAACGGGACTCAAGTCACATCACGCCACGTGTATGCATTAAAATTTATGTCCATGTTAATTTTCTTCAAAAGTCGTTTACGTGCATTAATGGTCGTGTTCTGCACAAAAAACTCAATGTCAATAATCGTCGTCGTTATCCCTTGATTTAAAATAAAACAAGAACGCATTGAGATATAAATCTGTGTGGTATGGCATATGTTAACTTAACTGTATGCTATTAAAACCTAAATTATTCAAATTATTGTTAAATTTTTGAGACATTAGCAGCTCACCATTACGGTATATACGGTCTGCAGACGCATGTTATGATAGGTTTGTTTCTTCATTAAGCACTAAATTTCGTTAATAGTCAAGTAACATGTCTCAAATTGTCACAAAGACAGATTTGTAGAACCACGAGCTGAAAAATAATAGGGTATGTAAAATCTCTTTTCTCACAGTTGCATGGTTTTATTGTTGTCATTTTTTCAAGATTTACATCTTGTACACGTGCAAGCAAACATTATCCTTAACAGAACTCACCATCTTCTACAATACAGCAACCGGCAGAACGGAGTAGCATTTTTCCGAGAGATTACATGACCTACAATTTGTCGAATTCCGTTATTAAGCCTTATTTTTATTACCTCAGCAAATAGACAATTTTTAATGAGTTTGCATGCTAAACTTCACAAGTTAGTATCTTTGAAGTCTGCGACATGTGCTGAAACTTACCAGGTTTTAATTTTGTATGATTTTGACCATAGGTGGACCGTAAAACCTGTGACGGATAACAGTATTTACAAAGAACAACCATATTGACGTATGCCGTAATTCTTAAAACGATCGAGGCTACCGAACAAAGCAACAGTTTTGCAGAAACATCCACGTCAGCATCTATTAATAAAATCACGGTTTTCGTAGACACGATATGACGTCAACAAATAGCTGCATTCCACTACTTGATGACAATACTTCATGTAACTCTGATTTTCCCGACAAAAACGACATCTAAACAAAACAAAGCTGCCACGATGACTGCAACAACAGCAATAAAACCAAAAAATTCTTTTGCCAAAAACATGGAAAGCCACACAAAAAGACTGATCCAGCAACAACATTTGAAGCAACCTTCCTCCTTGCTCCGCCGGAAAATGCGACAAGCATCTTCCCCCGCTTTACCATCAGGATCAAGGTGTGATCATCATAATCATGATAATATGGTAGTTGCAAATTCCACATCAACAGCACCGACTACGCCATTTTTGCCGAGACTTTGTGAAGAGACGACAACTGGGGAGAAGGATGATGAGGAATTGTTTGTGCGACACAGATGGAGGAGTCCTATTGGGACAATTGCTGACCACAGAATGACCAACAACAATAGAATACATAAGCAGTGGCACATATTTGCAGTTATCTGCTTCTCTCTACTTTTGTGGACGGTTCAAGTAACTGTAGTAAATGGTCACCCAGACCCGGCACCAACACCAATTCGAGTGTCACATTCTTATACAAAAACAGTTAGTAACACTGTTCCTACTTCTTCTACGTCTCGATCAACAACTCAAATTACTTCGTTTCTTCCATCAGATGCAATCTCTTCGCTCTCGTCAGCAGTCATCAACTACAAAAACCACAACGCTTTTGCCAGCAGCAATAGAAGTAGTAGCAGCGGCACTAGTAGTTTTAGTAGCAACATGTTTAGCTTTAAGCCTATGAATGCATCTAGTGATAACAATAGTAATAATAATAATAAAAATAACAACAATGCAAATATTCAGTCGAGCTCTAGACGATTAGCGTCTGCAAAACACACTGACCGCATGGATTTCTCACATTCCCCAGTAACCTCAATAGACAGACCATTTTACACAAAGCTCACCAGCAATGACGCCGTGTCATCACCAAGCTACTACAAACGAACCAAGTCGGCGTCGAAGAAGCCAAAGAAAAGTAAAAACTCGTCAAAAGCATCATCCTCGCCGTACAGTAAATACTCAAAAGGAAAAGGTTCAAAAGAGCATCATTATTCCAGCAGCAGCATGAGTGCAGAAGATATTGATCTTGATAATGAATATTCTTTCATGCCCCACACCACAGAGAAATCGTACCATCCACCAAAATTAAGTCTGGAGCCGTTCTTTAATTTCCTTACAAGTCTCGCCACAGCTTCGAGGGAGGTAATCATGAGTAAAGAACAACAACACAATAGCAATCACCATCCAACAGTGCAAAGTTTCACTACCGGTGCTAGTAGCAATGGTAAATACTCGCCCAGTTATGAGACCGTAAATCAACCAGAACGAGAGGGTGCTAAAAAGTCCAAAAAATCCAAGAAAGGTGGTACTAAAGGCAAGAAAAAGAGCAAAGGGCATGGCAAGGGAAGTAAAAAAGGGGGCAAGGGAGGAGGCAAACATCATCATCATCACCATCCCACAAAAAGTGCGGAAAGTTTGGAAGAGGAGGAAGAAGAATTTGATTTAGAGGAGACTCCACACGGTCCTATTCCCATTCAGTTGCCCGATCCGATAATTGAATCTGCCGAAGAAGATGCTAAAGAAACTGACAACTCGTCTGAAGGGATTGAAAATTCGGGAGGGTTGCACATTCTTGATGTTTTACGAACCCCAATGATTCCAGATTATGAGTCACCACCATCCCCTGCAGTAAGGGCAGAACCCTTGGTTGCTTTAGAGTATCATCATGACGGTAGTAGTAGTAGTAGTAGTAGTAACAATGGTGGTAGCAGCCACAATAATGATGGCACTAATGTTCCTTCCAACGCATCATCTTCAGCATTCTCGCCCAGCAATCCACCTTCAGGAAGAGCAAATATGAATAAAGGTCAAGGCTACCTGGCTTTTGACAATTATGAAGGATCAAACGTGAATGGTAGTATGATTCACAAGCAACAGCGAGAAAAACAACGAAAAGAACGAGATCCGATGGACTCATTTCATGATCAACATGCTGGTGTAGATTTACATGCCCAAGAAAGCATTAGCCATGCTCATGTATTGCCCAGTCCTTTTGGGATGAAAAACAACGCTGCTGGTGGCCTAGCTCCGACTCAATACCAGCATCAACAACAACATCTAAATGCTAACAATGAGGTCTCATCAGCTTCTGTATTGCAACAAGTTTCTCCGCCACAAACAAATACTCCTGAGATTCTCCCCTCTGGCACGTCTGAAACATCACACGCAAATGGGAAAAGTGATTTTGTCTCAAAATACCCCACAACGTTTGTTTACCAACCTGGGTCGGCATCTGGACATTCACCTCCTGGTTCTCACCCGTATGTAAACCCATCTCCACCAGGTTATCCCCAAAATAATGCTGTCATTTATGGTTCCCCGCCTCCGACGCCGTCTGGTCGTCCACCATTTAGAATGAATAAACTCCGCCCGAATCTTCACAGTTATTATGACTCTAGTTACCATAATTATGCGGGAATGGGAGAAAGTTTAGCGGCTAGTGAGATGATTGGGGTAAGACAGCCTTTTGGGCCTCCACATTTTAAACCGCCGCCGCATGCACTACATAGTCCATTCCCATTACCGCCACCACCTCGTTTTGCTAACGGATATGGAAATCGACCAGGTTTTATGATGATGCCACATCGTGGAACTCATTATGTAGGTAATACCTTCAATGCAGCTTCATCCCATAAAGAGCCCAATGTAAAGCCTTACGAGGATACCAACCCCGATTACCAACAAGACGTGACGGGTAATGATAACGGTAATAATAATAATAACAACCATGAAGACTCTTCAGTTGGCCATCAAGGTATTAGCGGTGCAGATGCAACTGGAAGTGCAGCGGACAACATTGACCAGTACACAGTTTCAGAGGTGGACGAAAATTCCGTGCACGCAGCGGAAAATAGTGAAACAAAGAAAGTGGGAATCATGGACTCGTTTGACGTGTTCTACAAGGAATACAAAATCTTAACATGGGTTGCCGTATTTTTTGTCACATCCATGGCTTTACTGACTCTCCTCGTGTACTTGTACATCAACAATCCACCCACGGAAGTAGTCCAAGCTAGACAATTATTGCCGTGGAACGACTTGCTTAAAAACCCACAAATTACAAGATTTTTATCAAGCTTGACGAAAGGAAGTGGCACAAGCAAACGGAAAAGAAAAAAAGATGATCCTGCTGCTACTTCTGCTGCCGTTGATGATGATGATAATGGATATCTGAAACCGTACGGATTTGGATTCGGAGGCAAGTCTGGAAAACAGAAGAGAAAAGAGACACGACGTCAACAGGACAAAAACAAGTTTACCGAGAGAGCAAATAAAATTAAGCAACTAAGCGAGAGTGGCAGCAGTTCTAGTGGTGGTGTTAGTACTGGAAGCGTTCCTGCTACTCCAGTGGTAGGTAGTACCAGTAAGTTGTAGAAGTGATAACGGTAATAAAATCTCACTGGTAAAAGTAACATAATAAACAGTACTCGATCCCGCTCATCGTCAGTACATATACTTTCCCAACTGGCAAGACCATGGAGAACACTCAAACTCAAAATTGAATCTCTACTAGACTCAACGGTATCCTTTCACAATGCCACACGTCTGCCCTCAAACGTTATATACTACAGCTTTGAGGTTGTTGTAGATTTATAGCATTAAAATGTCTGGCCATGAAATAATAATCATGTTCACTTCAATAATAATAATAAAAATAAACTCTGTGAGCTTTTTATCTTGTAAAGCTTGTGTGTACTCTTTATCGAGCCATTTTTAAACGCTACATACAAGGACAGAATGCTGTGTGATTTTTCGTGTCATGAATAATATTTTAGGCTTTATTTTTCGATGATCAATATTGATGAATTCTAATCTTTATATATTTTGATGATAATTTTTGCAATTCTTTTATTATTACTAGCAAATAATGTATCCGTAAGTATTGCTTTCCACACCGTCTTATGTCAAATGTGCAATGTGCCTCCTTCAAAATTTAGAAATGCTAGTTTAAGATTTGTAAGCATCAGCTATAAGTTATATTAGTACATTGTGAGTAAGTGTAAGTACAAGGTTTAAGCTTTCTTTGCTTCTGTACAGTAAAACTATGTAAGTCTTGCAGCTATTGGCTATGTACTCGCACATTTCTTTGTATTTTTTTAGTTTGTAGTTTTTAACACGAGCTCATCTACTTTTGCAAAGGATGACTACTTGAAAGACTTTAACAAATAGGATTTAAGTATAGTTGTAGTAAAATCAAGGTATGAAATGAACTAGTGTAAATTTTGTCTATTTATTTTTCTATATATAACATACACACAAATTCCTTGAAAATGTTTGTACATTTTGCATATGAATCAATAAAAACTGAATCGTTTCAATCAAATAAACCGTTTAATTCAATTCTACGAAATCATCAAAAAAAAATCATTGTAATTGTCCAAATAATAATTAAATCAGAGCAACAGCAGCACGTCTCCCAAATTATTGCTCATTTTCTATGCAAATGATGTTAGATGGTTCGCTCTTCACACTCATCATCATGATGAGAAAAATATGTATGGTCAAACAAAGCAAGGGAAAAGATTACGAAAGTTGTAGACGTATGTATACGTACAAATTATACTACAACACACACACACAAGACATTGATTAAAGCAGAACGAATGGCAGTAGGAGAAGCTTAGAGTTGGCATCTTTCCAGATTTCACTGTTTTGAAAATGGAGTGCATGCTAACAAACCTCCCAGTACTCAAACTCAAAAGGAGTCTATATTGTATTATGTATGTAGATAGTAGATATGTACTAAACTATTTTTTTCTCCTTTTTCCCTTTCCTGCTATGCTTTTCATCATCTGATTTCAAAAGCCTGTTGGTGGTGCAGAACAAGCAGAAGGAAAGTTGAAAGTAGATTTTATAAATCAATTAAATATTTGTCTGTCAACATGAAATTTTCTTTCGCTTGTTAGGAAATCATTGTTAACTAACACTACTAGTACTGACGATAGTAATAAGTCTGACGTGACTATACTCATGCTGTGCTGAGTCTGACAAACTTTTCGCTCAACCGTAATTAAAAATAATTGCGTATAATACATTTATATCAGGCAGAATGACAACAACGCAAATGCTCCCGGTATGGAGAACTGCTCAGAAACTTCTGGAGACAGTAGAACCCTGTGATATCATTGAGATTAGATACGAGAAAGCAACTCATTTTGTATTCAATATAAGGAAGGGATGGTGTGTGAACGTAATTCAGGCAGTGGATGCAAGCAATAATCTGCTCATAAGTGGTCGCGATAAAGATGACAGCGACGGCTCAAATAACATATACGAAGGATTCAAAGATGCTGTCGACTTTCTTGGCCTTGCAGGGAGAAACTTGTGTCGGATCAATAATCTCGACAATATTGCCATGTCATATAATCTTACCCCCCGAAGTAGAAAGGATTCTTTGCAAATAGCTCGAGCAGGGCTGGCTGAAGGTGCTGTAATTGCTACAATTAAAAGTAGCATCCCTGGAGATCCTTCAAGTGGAGAGGATATTTCTCGACAATTTTGTCTTTACTGGAAGTACAATGAGGCTGCTACTGATGCTGAGTTTGGCAGCTACAAGTTCCTTGATAAGGTATACAAAGTAAATTACACTCATGCTACATGCACACTTTGCTGTGAGATGAACCTTCTCAGAAAATGGTAATTCAGTCAATTTTTTGCGTCCTTTCAGACTATTGCAATTTTTGGGCTCGTAATTGTACTCTTGGCAGCAGTTGTTGCTACAACTTTAAGCATGTAAATTGTTTCAAACTTGATACAACTTTACTATACGATATATACCACTCTTTCTGTACTATACTTGGAACATATTGTTCAAATTTTGCCTATATTTTGTGACACCAACTTTGATCTTTTGCCCTTTATATTTATTATTTTGAAAATCCAAATAAATTATCGTCTCAACACTATTTACTCTACAAAAAAGACGGATGCCAATCAACATTGTATCAAATATACTATCATAACCATATTTCTATAAAAAATAGCTATAAAACAATAAAACATACCATATTATTTGTTTAATGATAAGAAAACAGTATAAGATATCTACAAATTCAATGGAGTAATATTGAAATCACATCATTGAACGAATGAATGTTGGTCGGGTTGAAGGAACTCGACTTAGACAGGTACATAATATAACTTGTAACTCAGAGATCTAGATCTTTCCTCCATCAGCAATAAACAATTCTATGTATTTTATTGACTAAACGTACAAGCATTGCATCAAGACGTATGTGGTGAACAAGACTGAAGAGCAGCACCAGTAGTAGTAGTAGTAGTAGTAGTAGTAGTAGTATTGTAAAATGAAGCAGGATATTGATCTTTTTGCCAGCAAAGAGAAACTTCCAGAGAGAAAGCAGAGAGAATTTTTTCTCATCCTTCTTTACTAACTAAGCAAACTACATGTAGGTAGTTAGAATTGATGAAACCGAAGGTATTGTGCCTTTGGAACGGCCAAGGACAAATAGGTTATCGTATCCCGAGAATTCGTGCCATAAACTATCATCCATAGAAGCTGCTCTTCGTAGCAACTCCGCGCTACTACGCATCTGTAAACGGTAGCAAACAAGCAGTCCATGTTTACTTCTCCAACTTCAACTCTTCAGCTTCCATCCAACATCATTGGTTAAAAAAGATTGATAGCGTTAACCAGCACATACTGACTAACGCTGCTGCTTTCACTTTTCCAGCACAGTATCATCGTGAAGACCGTACATCTCCTAAGGTATACCTACTTCTCGTGCTACCACTTTCACTTGTTCACTGAAACTACGTCATTCTAATTCGGACAAGTTCGTGACTCACTTTGGTGGAGAAAGGTTCCGCCCCTGGTTACAGTGGCGATTCCACCAACGTCGGGAAAACGGATACGACTCAGCATTTGAGCACAAGCAGAGCTTACACTGGCTTGTTGAGTCACCAGTCACCATTGACTCATTACTGGGTACAAGGAAGTAGTGCAGAAAAGATTCACGGGAACATCCGAAGCGTCAAGCGTATTCGCCAAGGTAGTAACTTTCTCCAGCGAGTGAGGTTTTTCTCGTGTGCTTGGTGCTCGTAGAACGCAGTTTGAGCTTACCTTCCCGAAGAACAACAACGCAATTGGCAGTCTTTTTTCTTCTTTGTTTGCTGTATGGTTTTCTTGTATGCAAAATTTCGAAATTAACAACCAAATTCCGTACTTTTTCGTTGCTCAAACTCAACAATTCGGCCATTTTTTCTCTTAAAAAATTCAAATGTGACCCTTGGTTTTCAATTCGAAGCGTTATAAATTCGAGTCGTTATCAAAATTAATAGTTTTTCCCAGTGAAAATTGTCGTTTATTTTGTAGAACAGTCGATTATGTATATTGTCGTCTATAGTCCAAATTCATCCGCAGTACGCGAACCACCTTATAAATCACATTGTTGATATTATACCAAGTCTTCCTAATTCTGTCAAAAGTCAGTTATTTCCTCTCTAATTCCTTACAGTAATATCACTTATTTGCAATAAAATTTATAGTTCAGCGTTGATTGAAATGCAATTTTGTGAGATTTATTTAATTAGTTACTTGTCGTCAAAGTCAAAATTTACTACGGGTTCCAATTAGTTTTCGTAGTTGATTTCAAAATAAATTTCATTGGTGGTAGTGGTAGTACGCGACCATTTTCGATACGCAATAATAGTTAAGGACACACTGTTACCAATTGGCAAAACAAGTTTAATTTCTTGAAAGCAAAATCTCATTTTCGACTAAGTTTCCAACGCACATTCCATATCCCCTTGCACAACAGATAGAGTTCAGCAGGAGGGGGCGCTTTTGGCTCACGTGTTTTCTTCTTTCCCAGTGGATTTACCTCAGGCAGCAGCCATTAAGGTGCAGTACACGGTACGTTACTAGTTACTATATTGTCTTTACGAAACCAGAGATGACATAAATCAAAAATTAAACCAAACACAATGACATTTTTTGCATAATTTCTTCTTTTCGCCAGTTTGAGAACATCAGGAATGACTGGCTGACCAGGGTGGTCGATAAGTGGGTAACATCCGAAGTGGTATCAGGATCCGTGCCAGGAGTACTGTACAGACGTGGGTTCCATTGGCTTCAAACTTGTGCCTGAAAACACCTGCACCAAAGCATCGACACGTTTGATGATTGAGGGGGAAACCTGGTAGGTGAAAACAGCGCCCGGCCCAACCCTTTCCTTCTTTGGTTGTGAAAGGCCGACATCTACCAAACCATCTTAGATTTGCAGAACGTTTTCATCATCACCTCCTCTGGGCTCGGATCATCACACAGCGTCAACTCTCCTCTGGAACGAGAGCACAAGTGCAAGGGCTCGTAATGTAATAAACATTCGTCCTAATGAATAACATTCCGTCATATACTTGTTGTAGTTTAAAGTTGCCATATATTCGACAGTTGATCCGTCTTTCAACCCTTTGCCGCCTATAACATTTTTTCTATCCCGACTAATCCTAGACGTCTATCCTCTGCTCACTAACCACTCCTTTGGCGCATTTCCTCTTCCACCTTCTATCAATAATCCCCTTCCAAATCTTTAGACGCCACAAAGAAATCTAGTATCTGTCGAGTCGCAGCATCTGGAGTAAAGGACGTGGTACGTGAAACTATGATTTTTTCCAGTAAAGTATAAATGTAATAACTAAGTAATAATAGCAGCAGTGACCACGCATGCACTTCTTTAACTCAGATTACTTTACATGCATTTTTTTAATCTTTAGAGCAGAAAAGCATACACAGCCTTTACGGTCACCAACATCGGCATTCTCCCGGAAGCCAACTTGACACTACAGGATATCTTCGCTTTTTCCGCTACTCATCTCATCTCCCGTCTCACCTCAGGTATCCTTCTTTTCCTATTCGTAATTGAAATGTAGAATTTCTGTCAACAACAATAAACATACTGTTTAGAAATGCCTGTTCGAAAAGTCAATTCACATTAGTGCTAACACTGCATACATTCTTCCATTTACAACGTCTTCCGTCAAATACACACAAAGTCAGTGGCAAATTATATTTTAATAAAAAGTTATTGGCTCTTGCTCACAGTGCTTCCCCGTCTCACATTTATAATGCCCTTGGTAGTAACTTCCTTTGTCAGAGTCCTTACAGTAAACTTCTTCCTCTCATTTCCTCCTCATTACCGTGTGACCAAACAAAAAAAATAAAAAAAAAACAAAAAAAAATTCAACCCTCTGTAGAAAGTAGAGAGAAAAATCCCGTTTCAACCCTGTTGTTGTTTGAGTGTTAAGCAAAGGTATGTGGAATGGAGACTGTAGACATTTCCGATTGGGACTTGGGACTCAAACCCAACCGGTGGTATCTAAAAGGTCTTGATTGTTGACATAAAAAAGTTCCTTAGTTTTTAAAATAAATGATGAATCGCACAATGTTCTTAATACTACTACTGTACTCTAAAACTACTACGGACGAAAAAACTGTATGCATCTAAGCTTAGATGTGTGTGTCTTGTGTGTGTGTATGTATGGAAGTAATATTAGGAAAATAAAAGCTGTATGCGCACAGTTTATTTCTAAATAAGAAATTAGGAATTGATAATTCGGTTTTTAAAGCTGGAATTCTCGGTTTAATTATTAAACTATAGCTTTTTTGACGTTTTTCATTTGGTATTTACTTTTAAGTCCATTCTTAACTCTGATTTTCATAGATGCAGGTTTTGTTGTAGAGCCTTCTTCAAAATTATGAATAGAGTAGAGTATGCTGTAAAACCGCACAAAACTTTTAACAACGATTGGTTTCCTTTTGTAAGAATGAGTCTTCTTTTGAAAACTTTTATGTTGCCTCTTCTGTGGATGGGTTCGGTACATTATTTTGTTTCATTAGTTTACATTTTCTTTAAAAATAAGTATATATGATATACCTCATTTTAATTGTTACAAATTGAGATAGCACAACTCATAGTACGGAAGCGCACAGACTTTGCGCACAAGACTTTATGTTAAGATGTTATACATAGATTAAAATATATTTTTATTGTGTCAAAAGCAATCCGAAGGAATTTATTTTTTTGTAAAAAGGAAAAGAATGACATTTAGTATAATTTAAGATGTGGAATTTATGACAAAATCTTCACTTTTAGAATTTATATTGTAACATTACCAATAAGAAACTTGTAGGACATTATCTTTATTCAACTATTATCCTTGGTCGTAGTTTTAATGTCAGATGGGAATGGTAGCAACGAATCAAACATTAATTAATATGAGCATGTAGCGTGTCACGTGATCCACATTTAGATGCAGGCTCAGGTTGAACAGCAATCAAAAATTCTGGCTTTTAAAATTTAGATAATGTCAGAGGTACGTACGTGCCGGTTGGAATAAGGCTGATTCAGAGCGGATGGTGTGATAATTCAGGAATGGGTAATATCAGGAAAGGGAGTGGAATGACGTTAGCTAATGTTGCACAAGAAAATTGATGCTACCTTTGAGGGCGTCATTCCAATCGATGACGGCAGCTCTGAATCTGTCTGGTTTGGCTGTGTGTTTATTGGTTAACATTCGGATAGTTTATGGGGTATGGTACAGACGAGAAAAAGGGTAACCACCTGGTATGTGATAAAGGATAAATTTACGATTGCTGAGAATCGAAAGGTTTAGAGTAGTTTCTTGGCTAAAAGTTCAAAAACTGATGTACACTTCAATAGAATTAAAGCCTCTTCAACAATACAACAACGCTCAAAAAGTTCTTAACATGTCTCCTTTCCCGTTATTTTTTTATTTTCGTACTTCAACGTTCACATAAGTACTGAAAAACTTAAGATCTCAGGTATGTTCATTCAGGTTAATTCCTTAATCATTATTCATTGTCTTCTATTTGTTCAACCTTCTCTCTTTCATCCTTTTATGTAGCTAGTCTAGAGGTATTAAAAGCATTCCCAGTCTGTACGTAATACAAATTGATATAAAAGGGGCCTTCAATAATAGTTATAATATTTGCCATATAATATTCTCATCCTTTTTTCCTGGAGTTTTTGTTCCTCTTTGTATATACTTAATCGCGTCCTGTGTTACCGCGTGTTGCCTTTATGTTGTAACTAATCACTCAATCCATTTTCAATCCACTTTTTTCCACCGTCTCTGCTCATAGTGCTGGCTCATCAATCACTTTCAGTCATCAAATTACGAGAAAATAGGTTATAAAGGTCCAATAATAATATTAATAATGGTAATGTAGATTTGTTACAACGTGTCCCGTATTCATAGTTTTGGAACATGTTAGTAATCTTCATCTTGTTCTCCGGTCCGGTGGGTTGTATATTGTATATCTCTGTTATGCCAAATTCTAAACCAGTATAACAGTGACATACTTAAATATAATAGTCGGCTCTTGCTTTATCTACAAAAGGTTCAGGAATTCCAGTAGAACTGTGTAAAATCAGTTGGAGCTCATGTGTCTGGATAGTAAACTTTACATCCGTTTACGCCTGAATCTATTGCGTTATAGCAAGAACCGACTAGACAAATTTCCGGTTCTGACGTGACTTTTAGGTTAAGCATATCTTACTAATAGTTTGATAAGCGTAGCGTAAATATATATATATGTATTAAAAATAGCCTCAGTAAATGTACTAATCATTAGGAATAAGTTTGTGTGATGTGTGCCAGTTACGTCAGAAGGATGTAGGATACTTTAACATGTTCGAAAACTATTGTTTTGTACCAAATCCCGACAGTATTAATAATGTATTACAGAACCGTTAAGCGTAATCTCAAATAACCGTTGTGACTCCTGTGATATGCACGTTAAAGGTAGACACTGATACGTACAACCAGTCACCTCAGTAATTATAAGTGATTTAATGATAAGAGAAAATTTAGCTTTAATGGTATTGACATTAAAATATCACGCATATCAGATCTTCCGACTCTTTGTTTAAGTTCAATTTTCTTGTCATTCAACATAGGAGTGTTTTGCTTTATATTTTGTAGCCAGATATGAAAATCAATGTTTCTTGACGGAATGGGGCTTCATTGGTTTTCTTGGGGCTAGGAACATCCAGTTTCATACTTTTGAAACCCTCGGGTTATGCCTCGTTTTAAAAAAGTAATTTACGTAGGAAATAATTTTAAGTTTGTAATTTGACTACGTTACAAGAACAGATTTTGTGCCTCAATTTTACTAGTCGTTAGGTTTAATAAGTAGAGGAGTGAATGGTTCTTTCTACGTCTATATACAATAATAACATCAACGAAAAATACTTAAACATAAAAAAGAGATTAAATTCACTTCTAATCTTGTTGATCCAACAGCTACAACAAGTCAAAAAAATACTTAGGCCTACAAATGCACATAAAGACAATGCAGTTGGTCAGGGTCAAGCTCAGCAATGAAAGTACACAAATTTAGTTTTTAGATAATAATTTAATCTTAAGGGACAGAATAAATGGAATGATATACAAAAATGAATTAAGTAGAGCACGGGAAGTTGGTGGGTATTTCGTGATGCTACAATAAAGGAAGCAAGAATCGTTTTAATAATAAAAGGCAATTGTAAATATCATTACTCATGTACTGGATTACATAAGTGATGATGGTCGTTATTGTGCTGTATAGTTAAGACGATACTTGCATAGGTTTACGGATGTATTGCAAAGTGTACTTCGAAACTATTCGTATTGACATTATGTTGGCATTTTCAGTTAAGCTTCATTGCCTTTTTTGAGCACCTGAGGGCTTGACTCTTAGACCACTGCTATCAATCATAAGAGGTAAAAGTAATAAGAAGACAAAAATTGATCTCATCACAAAGCCGCCTTCCATAAGTTCATCATATGCCTTCCAGAGTATTAATTAAGTTTCCCTTTATTTCTTGTTACTTGTGCAGCAATGCCTAGTTTAATGTTTTGCGTATATGTTTCCAATTAAATGTATATAATATATTATTCAATATCTGAATGTAAATGGAAGCAATAAAACGGAGAGAAAAGGGAAATGCTATCATGTAACTATCTATGCAAATGCAACTTCTAACATTTCCCTGGTAGGATAATGCCGAAGACTTTTTATAAAAAAAATCTTGTTAATTCTTTCATTTCTACGTTAGCTTTGTTTTAGAAGTCAAAATCTAAGTATTAAATAATTTGAACAGTTTGTACTGCTTTTGTTAATCCTGGAAAATTAAATTTATGTTTAGTTTTCAAAAGAAAAATTGCGCATATGTGTTATTATTTTTCATTCATTCATATTCATTTTTTTCCATGAAACCTCTCACGAACTTAAGTGACAGCATTAAATGCAATTTGACCCATGGATCGTAAAAACATAATGCACATTATGCTCACACAATCATACTGCCAAATGCAAATTTAAATGAAGGGAGAAGATGATGCCAAAAAAGATACATCCACCAATAAATACTTACTAAATTTATCGGACGATAGCAAAGTTAAATATTTATTTTCAAAATATTAAACAACTTTTTTTTGAGAATAATTTAGATAATTAAAAATAAATAAATCAGATTTGTTGATAAGTGCAATAGATGTTGCACACATCGGTTGAAGAATAACATTCACATTTTACACCAGCGCGAGTTAATTGTACTTCTTGTATCCCTCATCTATACCATGGTACACTGGCCGTTGCTCATAGTCATCTATACCATTTCTGAAAAAATTGTTTAATTAAATTTACGTCAAGCACTTACTTGTATTGTTTCGTCGATTAATTAATCTGATAAACTACCTGTTGAAGGAATTAAAAGGAGGGGGTCCAAATCCAGGAGCCACTCCCGATCCAACAATATCTCCAATCAGTCTATTACAATTTACGATACTACAAGTGAAGAATCCCGCCCCCGCGATAAGGAAAAGGATCAAAGCGCCCAAAAATATCGGTGGTAAAACAGCCGCCTTTAAAGCCATCAGTCCACTTAGTATACCACCTTTAATCTGTAAAAATAAAAAGCCGTGTTACAAAGATACATTCTATTGTGTAGATAAATAATAAATACCAATGTAGATATAGCCTCAATTTTCTCTTTTGTTCAATCCTCACCAATACTGCTGTAGTTCCCAGTGTCGCTGTGGTTGCTGACACCTCTCCAGGCACTCCACCAAAACCTTGAGTTTCTGGAGTAGGATTTGAAGTTGCAGAGTCTCCTCCCATACCGGGTACGTTGGGCAGTGGAACGGTAAAACCAAATTTGGGATTTCTCCTACCTTCACTTTTTGCGCTATCTTCTTCAATTAACAAACTCCTCCCCTTCTTAAGACCACTCGCACCAGTGCTGGATTCGTCTTCATACGTAATCACGTTTTCTGTAGAACCATCATCTGCAACCGTAAGTAAAATTGAATGGAGAACCAACACAATGGTCAGAATTGTTGTGGTCTGCATTGTTTTGACAGCAAAGGAAACAAAAATGACACTGATTTTCTATGATTTGCTTTCTCGTGACTCCTTAATTAATTATGGTAAACAGTTAAATAATCCCTGATCCCAATTAACCTTTTGCTCTTCGTCTCAGCGGAGAATAACAAATGAAGTTAAAAAATCGTCGAGGGTAGCGTTTTTATACTTGACCTTGTTGTGCTGTGTGTCATCACACATCATCGCCCTCATACGATCGCTTCTAATAGAAAGCTCTAGCAAATCTGTTGTAACCATTTTTATTTTGCAGGTTGGTAGGTACTTAAAATTAGTATGCGTACGCGACGCATTCCTCTTGGAAGAAAATAGGATCTTCGCAGCTTTTCAAAAGGAATTCTTTGACATGCCAAAAAATGACTGCTGCATTATATATACATACAGGTACTGCCAAGTGCGAAGTGTATATTTTTGACGTTTTACGACTGTCTCTGAAAATGAAAACGCCTTGTGCTCATATAATACTTTTTTTTATCACTACCCCCATCCTGTCTTATTTAAAACCGTTGAAGAGATGCATGTCGCATGTTTTTGCAAATACCGATATCTACATCATCAAAACAATAACCGTCTGTCTGCAAGAGTGAAATCTTTTCGCGGGATGCGGATGGTATTAAAGCGGATGAAAAAAGTCAATGGGTCATTACAGTTTTCACTTGGCTCCCGACAGTAATTGGGTAGTGCATGATCAATACATGCCTACTACATACATTCAAAAAGACATAAAAAGTGAACAATGCCAAAACAAAAACATGGAAAATAAGTACATATGTAAATCAATGCTATAACTGGTGCTGATATCTATAAAATTGCCAATCTCATTCATGCTTGAAGATAGTTTTATCTCAATCTGATTCCAATACGGTATACAACCCTAGCTATTTGTCAGGGATTCACATATTTGTTCGCATGTATCGTTTCCCCGTACGTCTTCACTCTCAAACACAGCAGGAAACAATAATAGCAGGCGTGTCCTATTAAGATAGCATTGTGATTTCTTGTAATGGTGTTATTGGTGACTTATTGTTTTCCACAGAAAAGCTGTTAAATTACTCATTGTGATGATAGAATAAACAGTCTTGTTGGGGCTCATGCACACACTTTCATTCAAGTCGATTGTATATGGGCTTTGGACTAACATATTAGAAAATCTTGCATTCGTTCGTAATAAATAACTCTGATTTCACTCAATGAACTGTTTAGGCTCAACAAAACTTTCCTATCTTGCTTCGTCCTTCTGTTATAACCATTTATTTTCGTGGGTGCTAAAAAATTTGTTGTGTTCTATTTTTATTACGTAGGCCAGTTAATTTTTTTAGTAATAATTAAACTAGTAATACCCTGCCTACCCTGAAAATGCGTATTGTTTTTCATGGTAATGTACGCAGTAACGCATAGCTGTCATATTTCTCGTATTGTCGCCAGTATGAACATTTACCTTATATGTACAATCTTAGCTGTAGTTCTAGTTTTTGCTTCTCGCCACTGCACTTAGAGATTAAACTCTTTCCTTTTAAGGTAAGCATGTTATTAACTTTCGTAAGCGAAGCTTATCAGGAAGTTATTGAGATCACAATCATGTCTGTCTGTCTGTCTGCGGTCTGTAAACACTATAACTTCTATTCTACTTGACATAATCGAACCAAATTTGGTAAACGGGTACCTTAGGTCAATATTTCTCTTATGATTGAATTTCACCCCAGAGAGGTCACTTCTGTCACGATCGCTGACGAAAGTTACATATTTGAGTTTTACACTCTTCTCGTTATGTATATGTATGTATGTACATTTCAATTTGAGGTTCCGGTTAATTCTCAGAGCTCAGATAAGCCAATAATATTTTGCAATGCATAGGATCGACTTTGGTTGGCTATTAAAACATTGCATATATTTATAGGCTTAGGCTATACGATATACACCTGAAGTTCCCGTGGCTTCTCCTTGTTGCGTGTTTGCAAGATGAGATACTTGTCCAAAAGTTGCAACGTAAAATGTTTCTTTTGTGACTTCACCTCTCAAGCTGTTCATTTGCTATGCATCAACGTATAACTTAAAGAAACAGAAAGGATAAGAAACAAAAGACTTACTAAGCGGATGTAAGATGCATCTCATTCGGCATTATTTTAGACTCAAAGCAATCAACAGTGAATACATAACTAAATTTAAATTCACCAAATAAATCATGCGTGTTACTTTCATTCTTTGAAAGTCAATGTATTCATGAAATCCTAGGACTCTGGGAGGACTTGAGGTCAAACACTTACGTCGTAGAAGTAAACTACAAAACTATTGCTTTGAACGAAAAGTTGTGTTGAAAGCTTAAGTTTTAAGACGGATATACCGATTACGAGATGATATTTTAGGTGCAAGTATGTTTGATTTACGTAAACGAGTTTCTAAAAAAATACATGACAAGTCTTTGTTAAAAGTGCATATGTACGTACATCCATTTTTTAATAAAGAAAAGTACGTTGGACTCAATGTATCATAAAATTATATTCGTTCTATTACACAACTGCAACTGAGTGAGTACAAGTTTCAAATCATTACGTCAATGACCATTTCTCGTAAGAGCAAGAACACGCATTCGTACATTCTAACTGTATTCGAACTGGGAAGGGATTGAAACTTTAGTATTTGCCAAAAATTACTACAGGTTTTGCAAATATTTTGTCGGATGTAAATGAGTATTTTAAAACATGCTTTGCTTAGCTTCCAAAATTGTCCTTAAATCCACCTTCATACATTATAATCTATATACTGCACATCTAAAAAGCTTATTTCGATGCACACTAATTATAGTGTGTAGTTAGAAATTCCTGTTACAACTTATGACATTTTGTACATCAGTCCAGAATAATATCACCTTCTGAGCCACAAACTACTACGAATCAGACTGTTTTGCCAAACCTTCTCCGATGTCAACAACTGCAAGGTTATTTCTATTTGTACATACTCCAAAAATGTGAAGCCGTAAACTAAATTAACTATGTGACAACATGATATTAAGATACCGGAAACTGCTCATAGCAAACTTGCACAATATATAAGATGAGACTGTCATAAATTATCTTCATTTGGCAGCAGCTTCAGCATTTTCGCAAGATGCAAAAAATAAGTTCGCAAGAACTCATTATTGTCTTCATTTCGCATTTCATTTCTATAAGACACCAAAACCTAAAAAATTATACAAATTTGAGGTAATGCTCGTCTGATATTTTGGTAGACGAGCTTCAATTCTTTTAGAATCAACGTTGCCTTAAAATTCGCAATTATCCTTACACTGTTGTTTTGAAACTACGGAACGTTAAACGCAAATAAGCTCAAAGATTTAAAGTTGTACGGTTTTGCTCTCTTAGTAATATTAACGGTGTATAGTAAGTATTCATAATCGCAGCGACCGAGTGTCGACGGACTTTCCAACGGTATATCTACATAATTTAGCAGATGTTCAGCAGTAGTTTGCGACAAATGAATTCAGTATCTTGGCTTCGTTCTGTGTTTGTTCAAGTGTAAACGTAAATACGTATAGCATCGCACTGCACTATCAGCAACCAACTGAAGCTAGCCCTAAGGTCTATGTTATTGTACTGTAAGTTTGACTTGTTTCTAAACTTTGGCATTTTTGACATGGACAATGGACATATTATACAGTTCTTATTTGTTTGTAGTACTCAATAAATAATAACACGCATTTACATTGTCCGTATATATAATGAATTACATTACATGAACTCCTTCTTCGATTTCTAATCATGGAACAATATGGTACTTTTTGTGGCAAATGTGAGGGTTTACAGATTAATGCAATTGGTCACATCTCACATGTCTCAGGTAATTTCATCTCAATCCAGTGCTCTGCTGTTCTAGTTTCCCTAAAAACCCTAAAATCATAAATTAAACCAAACATTGGGGTTACTTGAGATTCCAAATAACTTCACACCATATTTGCTTCCCTGTGCTAGCTACAGCATTTTTTAGAAATATCTAAACAGTTGAACCAATTCAAATTATTTCTTTATAAAAATTACATTGGTTTCAGCAAAGGTAACATATATGTTACCTACATTAAAATGTCAACGAAAAATTGATCCAGTCCAGGCATGCACTCATTTCTACAAACTATACAGACAACGTAGGCAATACAATTTCTTTAATTTTCGTTGCAATGAAGAGGTTTACGTTTGTGCCTTGTGCTAAGTAAGATCGTGCGTTACTGCACGTGCGCCAGTTCTACTGATTTTACTATGACTGTGACTTTTATAACGAGAGAAATCAGTTCCCCAGAAGACACACATGCAGATTGAAATTTTTACCAACAATCTTTCTGTGCAAAAGAAAACTTAGCATATAAGATAAACAAGAGACGTCTAGATTTTGGTCGTTTTCTATTTCATCTGCCACAGAAAACCACTACATGTAATTGAGAGTTACAAAGAACATTATAAATTAAAGTAACCTAATTAAAAACGTAATTTTCATGTTAGAGGTGACGCGTATTATACTGTATTACGCATAGTGAAATGTATGTGTTTACGTGTGCAGGGTACTATGACTTGTTTGTGTTTATACGTAGGTCTTTGTAGTTTACTTGTTCCAAATGTTCCAATAGCTTATGCACGCGGTATAATGCATATTTTGTTGTAAACGTGTAACTTGTAAAAATGCATATATGTTGTGCCTGTTTATAGTCTCGACTATACGAATATCTAACCATATGTACATCATCTGCGAACTGCGACACAACCAAAACAAACGACGTAGATTTGAGACTTTTTTTAGAAGCGAAACAAGTGAGGACTCCCAACTCACATCTTAAATTTATCTACGCACACACATTGGTGCACGAACAAAAATTGTTTATGTGTGTCTTGTGTCACGTAGTACTACGCTACAAAATGGTTCGTCAGAGTTTTACAATTCTCGATTACCTTCCATTACAGTCGTTTTGAAAATAAATTTAACCGTGACAATTTATACAACTTCGCTGTAAGGAATGAGTAAAACCTGTGGTCAAAGAATTCTTATGGAATCGTTGAAGACAGTCTTTGCGGGCGCCTTTCGTAACACGCATTATTAATTTAATTGGCACCCCCAAATAAGATTTACCTTCAACGCAGTTCATATAGGTAACCTCATACGAAATTATTTCATTATGGTAGGTAAAGATTAGATCAGAAAAATCCCATGTTTTATATTCTGGAAAAGTGTATATCTCTGCATGTGTGCTCTCATTTAATAAATACTCAGTGGCATAACTTTGTAATGCCTACGCATGCCATAAAAGCTATCTTACTCCACATTTTTCGTGCCATGTGAACACAGTACTAAGAGCACCACTATGATGATAACTGGTAATGATTTTCTCTTGTTATATATCTAGTACAAAACGAAAGAAGGAGCATATCTCGAGAATGAAACCGGTTGGTTAAGGAATGCTTATATATTACCGTAACATTGTCACGCCTGCTGCAACTGCATTTCAGGCAGCAATCATTCATTCAGCTGACTTACTGGACGTGCAAAAGGCTATATAAAGTTGCACATGTCATACGATTTCCGGGATCTTTTACATATATCCTCAACATGAGGAATCTAAAGTAAGTTATTCAATAAATATATTTTAAAAGGTAATGGCATTGTCACTATGTAAAAAGTTATTGTTCTATATATAAAACGATAACACCGTTTTTTGCAGTTGATTGATCGAGACAGGAATTGCGCTAAGATTTACATTCAAAGGGCTTTAAATTTTCCCTATTTTGCCTTGGTGGGATTTTTCTTGAGTGATATACACAGTGCTCACTGCCATTGTCCCTTAAAAAAGTATTAAAAATGTCGCAAACTCTCATGCACAAGTTGAAACTGGGAAATTCAATGGTCAACGTGGTTTCCTCTCACACCCGAGAATGGATTGATCAAATTTCAGTACGTTGTAATTGCCAGTAATGCTTCCACAAAGGCAGGGTTTGGCGCATGCTCGTCCCATCAACCAATTGCTCGAGATCACTCAACTTTAACTAGTAGCAGTACAACGGAAGCTGTGAATTTGCCTGACAAGAAAAAAGTAACCACAATTCAGCGACGAAGTTCAGCTGGAAATTTTAAGACAAAGTCTACCGAAAACACGGTGCGAACTCCGCCTCCAATTATTAACAGTTTGCCTAGTCGTAAACCTCTTCATCATAGTACAGATATTCACGGCGCTTTCAGAGCCGATCATGTTGGTCTGAATAATTCCCTTGATCTCAAAGAACAACTCAGGAAGGCCTACGATGATGCATTACATTTTTGCCATTGTAAGTAGTAACTCTCATGTTACAGCTAATTTTAAATTTTATTTAAATTAAAAATGGGTATCAAGTACATCATTGCATATCAGTAGCTAACAACACAACTTTGGCATCTTCGACTTTCTAGCAAAAAAACTTCCTGAGGACGTTGACCCAGCTGCAGTTTTTGCATGCAACCGTTTGAATCTCCGAGACATTCATGTATACGGATTTGATTATGATTATACACTGGTTAACTATAAAAAACAGTTAGAATCATTGATTTATAACCTTGGACGGGAAGTTCTGCTAGAAAAATTCAAGGTTTTATTAACACATCATGAAAATACTGTGCATCTAGTGGAGTATCTAATTTAACGATATGAACTTCATTGAGAATAAATTATATTTGTTTTTAACAGTATCCGGAAGCTATCAAAAATCTTGAATATGATCCTAATTTTGCCGTGCGGGGTCTTCATTATGATATTAAAAAGGGCTTGCTCCTCAAAGTGGATTGTTTCATGCAAGTGCAAATGGGTTCAGTTTACCGAGGTAGTATTGATTGCATTTTATTCTTTGACTGGCTGGTTGTAAAATAATATATGGCGTGATTTGTCTAACGAGAGGATTATTGTCTTTCAAAGGTCTCACTCCAGTTAAAGATGAAGAAGTTTTGGAACTGTATGGAAGCCGTAAAATAGATGTCGCTTACATCGAGCCACCACACCAATACATGGGAACGAATAATGAGTATTTAATAATCATATCATAATATCCAACTCAACACATTTTTTTAAAAATAATTCTTTTCAACGCTCCGAAACTTTCATACACTAACTATTTTATGATGCATACAGGTCCATTAACATGGCACAACTCGCTGATCTGTTCAGCCTTCCCGAAATGAATTTGCTGTGTAACGTGACAGAGTATTTGCGTCAAAATACGATTGATTATCATCCTGAGAGCCTGTTTCGCGATGTGAAGGTTCATGTCCTAAAATTCCGTATTTTTTAAATCAAAATATGTTTATTTTATTAAAAACTTGTAAAGCTAATGCTTCTGCTTTTGTTTTACAGGAATCTATTCAAAGTATTCATCCTGTGATGCACCAAATTGTGGGAAAAAATCCTGAACAATATTTGGAATATGACCCTCTTGTACGAGAATATCTGCAAACGTTACGAAATAATGGAAAAAACGTATTTTTAATTACCAACAGCCCTTTCCAGTTTGTAAATAATGGATTAAATTGGTGCATTGGGGAGGACTGGCAGAAATTATTTGATGTCATTGTTGTTTCTGCAAGGAAACCAAATTTCTTCTCTAGTGACAGCATACCTTTTCGTGTATACGACCCCAAGCTAGATGCGCGTCTTTGGGAGAAGGTAAACCAGTCCTTTACAAATAAGCCATTTCGGTTTAAGTAATGATTATCAGTGATGAATATAATTTCTGTTGGTATTTGCTACTGTTTCCCACTGCCACTGCAACTTTTATAATTTATGTGATTTATTTATTTAACAGGTAACAAAAATGGAGCAAGGGAAAGTATATTATGGTGGTACATTAAAGCAATTCCAGAGATTGACAGGATGGAAAGGAGACAAAGTGGTGTATTTCGGGGACCGTAAGTTTACACACGGCTAAACCATTGCAAATTATAAATATTTGAAAACCCGATATTATGAAAGTCGATGCTATCACCATTACCGATTATCGAATCGTTGGTCTTTGCGTTTTACGTTGTAATAATATTATGCGTGTCCATGAAATGACTTTTTTGTAGTTGTTTTTATTTTCTGTCTTTTGTAAATGTGCTAGATGCATATACGGACTTGGCGGACGTCACTTTACACCATGGATGGCGAACAGGGGCGATAATTAAAGAGTTGGAGGTAAGTAATATTTATGTACCCCAATGCATGTCTCAGAGAAAAAGTAAATCTGCACATACAATAAAACTTAATGGTTGCTGTACAATTATTTATTTGTTGTTACATTTATATCCAAGTATGAGATTGAAACGTTGAATTCCCCGGATTTCAAATCAGCCATGAACTGGTTACAATTTCTAACGTCGTTGCTTGAAACTTACCAAGATGTATGACGATCCAGAGGCTCAAAAAATTATTAAGGAATGGTGGCAAGAACGGAACAGAATTCGGTGAGTAACAACTAGTTTTTCAAACCGATATTCACATTCATTTGTGCAATCCTCGGGGGGAAAATTCAAACTTTGTGCTTTTTAATTTTTGTAGGAAAAAGACAAAAGTTATTTTCAATGAGCAATTCGGAAGCTTATTTCGAACTCATTTAAATCCTACGTTTTTCTCAAAGAGATTATTTCGATTTGCTGACATCTACACTTCATCGATAACAAATTTGATCAAATACTCGTGTCGCCACACATTTTATCCTCGACGAGGTGAGAAATTAATTTTTGTTCATTTCTTTGATTGTTGTGAGACACCAAATTTGTAATTTTTCTTAAATTTTCTTTGCCAGGATCCTTGCCTCATGAATACAGGAGTTGGTTTAACTAATATTGTTAGCTATCACTGCCTCTTTGAATGATGACGATTAATTGGAATTTCTACTGCGGCGCATGGCTATATAGGCTGTGTCTACATTCATTTATTTGCATCCGAAAGGAATTTTCGACTATTTATCCTGCTGCGTAAGGTAAATACCGCCCAAGCTGGTATTATTAGAAAACTATCTTGAAAATCGAAATTAGCGTTTCGACTACTAGTTGTTGTGTGTGTGTCTTTAAGCAGTACGATTGATTACATATATCGCGTTTAACAGAAAATTAAATGTCCACTAAATATAGTATAAGTAATACATATTACAAGTACTATATTGTACGCGTAAATGTATGGTTGGACACTCGTAAGTATGTCATTTCACAGGACATGTATTATACGTTATATTTATATCAGCAATTTCATGTGTTCAAAGTTAATTTTCTTCAAAATATTTTGAACTAAAACACCCAGGTTGAACATGCGAATGCATTATTTATTATTGTAGAAAGGAACTAGTGATAGCTTAAATAATTAAATAATCCTTGTTGAAGTTTTTTGATAATTTCGATCAGGCTTCGTATATTTTTCAAACATAAGGTACACACACAGTTATAGGGGTGCCTTTCTACCATGCTTACTGCTTAAGACTGGTTGAAATTTGATGTATTATACGTTATATTTATATCAGCAATTTCATGTGTTCAAAGTTAAAGTTTCTTCAAAATATTTTGAACTAAAACACCCAGGTTGAACATGCGAATGCATTATTTATTATTGTGGAAGGGAACTAGTGATAGCTTAAATAATCCTTGTTGATTTTTTTTTTGATAATTTGGATCAGGCTATGTATATTTTTCAAACATAAGGTACACACACAGTTATAGGGGTGCCTTTCTACCATGCTTACTGCTTAAGACTGGTTGAAATTTGACAATATAGTCAGTATAGTCGACTCAAAGATAGAGTATTATTTATAGCAAGTAATTATCTCAATCTCAACTATACTATAATAATGTAAGATAGACAGATATGATGTATATAAACCTTTTGTAGTTGTTTGTTGGTGTAAATTCAAAACACCCAACGCAGCAAAAAATTAAACAGGTTTATAGGATATGACGAAAGCTGCGAGTTTCATGATTAATTAATCAGTAAAAGCTTAAAAATTAATATACGAATTTAAAACTCTTGAAATGTTTATATTCAAGTTATTGATAACGATATCTCGATTTATGTCTTTTTGTTCACTAGCTAATGCGTAGTTTTGTAAAAAAAATCTATTGTGAAGCCTTCAGGTGGCACGTGACTGTCACTAATATGGGTGATAGGGATGGGATTAGGTTGAAATTTTGCAAAGTATTAATCGATTCGTTATAAAGCCCAACTTTGTAAGTATGAAGTAAGAAAAACTTGTAAAAATCTTGTAATCTCGTAAATTTTGTTATTTGTAACAAGATCAAATTTACAATTTAAGAGTTCTGTATGAGTTCACCAGTTATCCCACTTTCCAGTATACATGTAGACGTTTCCGTATTTTGAACGTGGAATACTTGTATTAATGATTTAGAAAGCGGAATCAACAGTTAATTTAATTCTTACAGTTCGCAGTATGTATTATTTTTATTGTTATTATAGTTTTATATACGATGTTATATATATATATGCAGAATAAACATGGCTGCTAAATTTGTTAACTCAGTTTATATTTTTACAAAATGTTTATTTTCTTCTACTCCGGGACAAAGAAGAAATATTCAAGTGAGTAAAAGTGAAATAAAGTTGAATACAAAACAGAATTAACGTTACCTACAACTTGGTGCATTGTTGTAAATCTATAATGGAATCATCTAAAGTATGTGTATATATTAAATATATGTACCTATATCGTAAATCGTAATAAGCTTGCAAGAGAATAAAGATATAGATTGTGTAGATATAATAATCATAGTAATGAATGATTTAACTCAATTTGATTAGTAAAAAAATTACTCAAGTAAACAAGTAAATAACGTAGTGTAATAAGGAAATTACTAAATACGTTACAAAGGTAAATAGGAAAGGGAATGTGATAGTTTTGGTAGACATTTTTCCCGGTAGACACATAACAAAAAAGCAGGCTTATTTCTTGGTAAATCTAGATTTCTAAGTTCTGACAAAGGTGCATTCCGTCAATGCATGAGCTGGTAATACCATAATATCTAGCTAATTTTACCGGTTATTGCTATACAACAATCCATTTTCGAGTATGAAACTTTACTACTCACGAATACATTACTCTGTATCAAATAGCTCTGCAAAACATTCATGATTCATTTGCGCGTGCACCGGAATTCCACAAAATTTCAATACGACGATAAAAATCTGAAGGCTCAGAGTGCTGTCTCCTGACTAATGTTTACATTTTGACGTGAATTAGAAACCGACTCTTTTTGCTGTAAAATTTGTTGCTTCTTTTTCTGCGCCGCTTCTAATTTTTCCTTTTTCTTTGCAGCTTTTTTCCTTTTCATTATCTGTTTGTAATGCTCTCGACGCATTTGTTCGTCGGATATGTCCAATCTAGAATATGCACGAATATTTCGAAATTTTAGTTTTGACTCTGCAAATTATAGTATTAAATATTCAATTAAAATTCTATCAACCTTTTCATTTGCACCACTAAAAAGCTTTCGTGTGTCACATAATTAGGCAAGTTCTTCAACACTGGGAGAGTGTCGTACATGTTAGGACACTGTTTTAAAACTTCAGATCTTCCAAGGGTATACTTTAACAGTACAAGACCAACTCTAAACAGTATTTTAACTCCCTCACATAAAAACATGTCCCATACACGCAGCACCGAACCCCATGGAAGAGTACGAGTATACGAACAAAGAAACCACTCCGTCATGTATAAAACTGGTTCAATTTTCTGCTTTTTCTGGAAGTAAAATTAAAATATATACATAAATCGCCAAAATTCCAAAACATGAAAAGATGCTTTTCCATAAAAAATTCTCTTACAAGATGTTTATACACAGGAGGGCTAACGCGCTTTAGTAATCCGAATAAAATATCACCGTCCAGCTGCAATTGCTCCATTCCAGGACTGTAGTATCCCTTCAAATACTTATCACATATTGCCACCAGGCACCAAAATGCTTCTTCTACAAAATGAATTCAAACTAAAATTAATTTCTGCGGCCGCAATGGAACAATTAAAAAAAATAACGGAACCCACCCATTCTTGCTTCCCTTCTTGATCCAGCAAATTTTTAAAATGATCCGGATTCTTTTTATGTAGATGAACAGCACCACAGAGATAATACCATGCGCGACCACGAACAGATCTAGGAATTCCCTTTCTACATCGATTTCTTACAGTTTTAAAATTATTTTTCATGTATGTGTCCCAGTGACCAAGCATGTGCAGCCATTTCATCTCTCGTTTTCGAATAACCTCGGGTGGAATGTTTGGCTCACTGTAATTTAATTATAAAGCCATTTTGTGATTTTCGTATCGAGAAGAAGTATTAAAGTATTGCTGGCGACTGCATTTTTCCTCAAACTCGTTGAATCTTACAGCGACAAAATATAATTACTCCAATAATATGTAAGTGCATTATCTAACATCACCTTTCATGCGTGTACTGTTCGCCACCCATAAAACCGTATCGATCCGGCGCCTGTGATATAACGGATGGGGCGTTGATAACACTGCTGATATCACTTCCTTCACTGCCATCATCGTCGTCGTCTTCAGCTCCTAACCGAGATTGTGAGCGAGATAGTGTATCATTATCCCTGTCTGCATCCATCGCCTCGCGTATATTTGACCCGTTAATTTCTATTCTAGTAACTGAAGCCGACGCTGCACCAGCACTTTTTGAAGCTTTTTTGACTGTGCCATCATCAGTTTGATCACCATTGGTTGATCGAACCTGAATCGTGACAGTGTTATTGTCTGTAGTCGTAGCAGCGTCAGAATTCACTGCTGCAGCACCTTTGGGAGATCCAAGTTCTTCAGTCCTGTCTTTGGTTATCGAGTTATCCTCTTGTTTTGGACAGAAATCATTCGCACCATTTACTGTTTCGAGAGCCCTACTGGCTGCCTCATTTGATGCAACCGTTTCATCGGCCATGTTTATGTAAATAAGACTAGTGATATTGCTCCAGTTTCCATTTAAGTTGTAATGTATAACAGCTATTGCAAATGCGATTTTATCAAAAGTTTTTTTCCTAATATCTACACAGTTGTAAATATATTTATAGCTATCTTGAGCGCTGGCCACATAGTCATCTCACAACAGTTCCAAATTAGTTCGAAGAACAGCAATTTGCAAACTTTCGTGCAAATTTTACAATTACCATCTCCAATAAGTCACAAAAATTAATTATTGTCGCCCATATTATGATAGCGGTGACATTTCTTGTCTACTCCTGGTCGGCTTTGAACACACTGTCGGAGGTTGTTTTGGTTTGTACTTATCAGACTTTATCACACCATTCATGTATGGCTCCTATAGGGTCATACATGGTACTACCATCAGTGAAAGACGTATATTAACTCATCCAAAAAACCATATACAAAATGTTGCTCTTTTTATACTTCCGTACCCAGTTAAAATACAACGGTAAGGCAAAATGACAACGTCTATTCTCTTTTCATTACATACGAACCGAAGAAACCGCGTTTGATACAAAACTTTATATATTAAATGGATACTTAATGCTTTGAACCTGATTGATTTTGGTCTGTGAAAGTACGATTTAAATTTTTAACTTAAATTTAATATTTAAATATTTAACAATTATATTAATTAAACTACTGACAGCGCTTACTGGACAATGCACACACCAAAGTATTACACATAATATATAATGTATGTAAAATTATAAAAAGTGTGTTTATTTTATACTGTAATCATTTCTGGAAAATGTTTACTTTATACATATGGTTCCAACTTTATACTCAAAATAATACATTTAGCGTAGGTATATCATGTGATCGTTTGCTACACTTATTCCAGCTAATTGACTACTCATGGTACACAGCCGACAGACAGATCATGCAATGACGCTAACCTTCCGGGTGAAATAATAGTCGAAGATAACAATTCCAGAGTTTGTGTCCCTAAATCCCTAGTCTAATAAAGCCAATAAGAGCAGTGCTGCTGCTGGTGCCATTCTCCAATTCTCCACCATCATCACACAAAGTATTTCGTAAGAGAAACCTTAATTTTGAATTGAGTTGTTAATTAAAATTTAACTACACGTGAAGTTACCATTTTAATTAACAACTATATAAGGTGTACCTGTTACGTATTGTAACGTCTTCACGTTCCCCGTAATTTAATTTCAACACCACATCGCCTATTTGCCACTTCTTAATATAGTGTTTATTCAAGTTACAAAAGCACATTAGCGGTTATCTTCAATATTTTTACAGTTTCAACCATGTTTCAAGTCGCTTAAAATATAAATGTATTTTCGTTTTGTAAGCTAAAAACTTTATTGCGTAAGACTGATTGAGTAGCCCAAGTTTTTAAGGATTACGACGACTGGCGGATTTTAGAAAACTTAACGTATACTTATTAAAATTAGATTTGTGCCATGCATGGAGACATTTTTGTCCATAAATTAGTGTTACATGCATGTCTTCACCAGTGACCAGTCCTGCGACACTTCTTAAAACTTTGCACACAAACACAACATAAACCACATAAATATATTTTTTATTATTACTAACTAAGTGCACACGGCCAGCTCACTTTACATTTTTACATTGGTAATGATAATGATGATGGGGTGTTGTTACTTAAAATATTAAGCTTGATACGAATCTAGCCCAGAGAGAAAAACTCATAATATTTGAATGAAATCATCTTTAAACATTTAACTTCAATGTAATCACTTAATACATTATATATAAGCGAACGAAGGTAAAATATTGTTATCGTACATATTTACATTCTATAATAATATAACCAACATTTATACCTATACTACTACCGTCTCCACTACAAATTCCTTGCAGTTTATTTATTTTTCGCCCCTTGTTTCTCGTCAGTTTACTACTTTTGGTGCCTTTCATAAAACCTGCACAATTTACTTTTAAGCAGCAGTGCAGTGATAGTAGAAGTAGTAGTAGTGATATTGGTGGTGGTAGTAGTAGAAGAAGAAAAGAAGCAAGTACGTCACGTAATACTCACGTCGAACGGTTGTACATGCAGATTTAGATGATTAACTTAGTTTACAGGAATATTTAATAATACGAATACTAAATATAATATAAAAACAATAATCATAATACTACATTATAATACCAGCGAGCGTGCAAGAATAAAGCTATACATATCATATATCTTAAAATGTAATGGGGCCATTGAAATTTTAAAAGTGATTCAGTAGCTTGGAATGATGACGGTGATGATATTCTGCTTCATCTTTCTCTCTCTCTCTCTCTCTGTGAATTGGGTAAAGTGTACATTTACTTTTGGCTTGCTATTAGTGCAGTAGTGCAACGCAGTACAAACACACATTACATTAATTGGCTGTTTTATGTGTACCACTGTACCAGCAAATAGCAAACATTCACAAACATTATCATCATCGTGAACACCAAACCACATTTATATCATGATGGTCTGTTGTAAAGAATAACAACAACAACAACAACAATGTTTGAAGTTTTACTAGTAAAACTTAAAGAAACCTGCTGGTTGAATATAATATACGCTGGTGTTTTGCAGTTGATGCTACACTGCACTTTTAGACTGTTGGTAAGTAAGTAGTTGGCTGGCTGGCAAACACCAACAACGCAGGAAAAATCACAAAGTTTGAGTGAATCCACTCATTTTCAGTGTACATGCAATCCATGCATTATTTTTGAGAAAAGCAAATTAACCTTACGCTTAAAAAAATTTTTTACGTGAATGTACTCATTTGAAAGTGAAAAAGTATGGTATGTGCGTCCTGTGTAAAAAAATTGTGTAGATATTGATACTACATATGTACATACATGCACACACAAAATAAGTAAACTCCCATGCTAAAACAGCAGCTACCAGTGTATCATGATGATGATAATGGAGTGACAGGATGGCAACGGCAAGGTTGATCATTGAAGACTTCTTTCGGTAACGGGCTATGCGTTTGGCTCAGAGATAAAGATTGAGCCTGGGGTAGTTGTGATGCTCATGCAAATATGCATTTTAGTTACGTTACATTACATACTGGCATTCTTTATCACTACTACTACTACTGGTGGTGGTGGTGTTTGAGTAGGGTATTCCCTGTGTAAAAAGCGTAGAAAGGAAGTGATAGGAGGAATGATGATTTTAATGAATCACTGAAGCTGTATGCATCAAGTCATCACCCAAAACACCAATGCGCATCGTCATCATTATTTTGTATTATAACCAAAATTGCAATGCTGTCATAAAAAGTAAATGGTTTGAGTTTTAACTCAAGGCTCGACGTACTGATTGTTTTTATGTTTACTATTTTTATCTGTACCGTACCACCACTGTGCACCATCATCGTTAGTTATATTGGTTGAGTACATTTCTGCCAATTTACTCACTCAGAGATGACGCTTAACTAGAAGTATATATTATTATGGAGCATAATATAATGTAAATAATCTATATATATGCTATGATGAGGGATATTGGGCTTTTTACGGATGCCCAGTTGTGCTCCCAATCAGACAGGGTTATCGCCACTATTTGCCACAATAAGTGTTTATTTTTTTTGTTTTTGAGCAACCCTTGTGCAGCATTAATATAAAGCGAGTACAATCTGTTTATTTTTTGTTGGGCACTGATCACCAGCGATGTTGATGAGTGGTGTGATTGCGTGATTTGAGATGTTAACTACTAGTGCACAATGTTCATGAATCTACATGAATAGGGTAATATTGTATGTGTTTATATACACACAAAAAGGCAAAGCTTTCACTGTGATATTTGACAAGATAATTCGGTAGCTTGCTATTTTTTCAGAAATATGCACCCGAAACATTACTTTGAAACATTTTTATTTTGTAAAAATAAATAACAAATATCCACACTGCATATTATAGTAGCAAAAATATTTTTCTGGTAATTAATAAATTAACTTAAAAGTTTTCAAAAGCTTTTGAGCTTTACTCATAACTGAACATTGTCACTTTACCCCAAACCGTAGCATTGTACCTTGAATTGCATATATAGCCATGTAAAGGCATTTTTTACTAACTTTACATTTGAAAATACACAAAAGCATGTCCGATTATAACTTAAGATCACGTGTACTTTTTCTGTCCATCATCGATGGCATTGTAAACGGCTGATGTTGATCGGTGAAGATTATGATGATAGTCGTATCCGGCTCTGTAACGAAGTAAAAAAGTTGTGGTGCACAGAAACGAAAAGTTAGCGTAAGATAAAAATTGAAAGTTCAAGGGGTTCCCAAAATAATCCGTAGGTAACTTAAATACCTGGCAAAAGGATTGCCTCCTCCGAGTTGACCATAGGACGCACCTCCCAAGCCACCGCCGAGATTTGACAAACTACCACCAACATTGGTACAACTAATGATACCAATGTTGCATGCGAAATAGGCAATTCCAGAAAGTAAAAATACGATGAACAGTACCAACACGACTGTCTGGATAACGGCAGCTTTTAGTCCTAAAATTCCACCTTTTAGCTGAAAATAGAGAGAAATCGTCATAAAATGTTCCTCCGGT
Organism: Callyntrura guangdongensis; assembly: GCA_027744295.1. NCBI lineage: Eukaryota > Metazoa > Arthropoda > Collembola > Entomobryomorpha > Paronellidae > Callyntrura > Callyntrura guangdongensis. The sequence goes on from JAHZNB010003503.1 coordinate 41,411, forward strand.
GCAAAATAATAGAATGTTGTTCAACTTACCCCAATGATTCCCAGCTGTGCAGTTGTATCCAACAAATTATTCATGGAAGAAGTTCCATTATTTCCTGTGAGAGATGGAGGAAGGAGCATAGTAATGTTAAATCCTAGTCGGGGATTTCTTCTCGCAGTTTCCTGAAATTGTGATAATGCTTCTGTCGCCAAACTTTTGGCAACTGAGTACAGCACATTACTGCGTGGTGTTGTGGCAGGCGAAACATTAGAGCTTGTTTGGGAAACTCTGGAATTTGTTGTTTTTGATTCCGTCGTTGTTAACAGACAAGCCGCCATTATAATTAAACATGTGTACGCAGTGACCACAATTTTGTTGAAACACTTCATTATGAACACGACTTGGGAACTTTCAAACTGAAGAAACAATTAAGTTACAGTTTCCTGTAAAGTGGATGTTTTAAATTATCAATGAAAACAAACACGTTCTCTCTTTCGCCAAGGGTGAATTGTGATAAGGAAATGTCTTGTCGCTGCTGACAAACTTGCACTTTTCTACTTGTCTTGTAGAAACGGAATAACTAAATGACCGATTACAAATTGGGTCGTTGTGTTTTATACGGAGACACCACCTGTGTGTATCCTTTGAGAAATCATAAGCAAACGTTAAAAATAGTACTGTAAAGCATCTCGTGTTCATCATCCAAAGCATGATCGAAAAGCTATGAAAAGGGGCGTACATAACAAGGAAAGATTCAACGAAATGAAATTAATAACGAAGGAAATTCTGTAACATTTCACAGGAGGATGCAAAATGACAATAATGTCATCTGCATAAGCATAGAATTTCGCAGAACATAGTTATCAATATATTGACATAGTCTCTGGATGGGGTGTCTAGATGTTTAAAAAATATTATTTCGCCACTCTGTTGCAGTCAGTGGTGAAATTAATAAGTAATCTACGATTTGGCCCGAAATGATCCAAAGGTTGAGGTCAAGCACTGCGTTCTTACATGTATTTTATTTGCAGCATTATGACTAGTGACTCAGTTAGGGACATCAGCGCGGGCATTTTACAGAAGCACTGCAAATAGCATGCATGTAAACGTGCGATTATCATCAGAAACATCAAAAGGTACAAATAACATAAGCGTTCCCATACTTAATTATTATGCGCGAGGGTTATGATCTCCTGTGGGATTGTAATGCATACCAGCGCGTCGTATACCTAATCAGATAATATGAACGCTTTCGGTGGGATGACAATGAAATTTTTGACAAGAATTGGGTAAGCCCTTGTCCCTAAGACAGACGCAGACGGCCGACATTTGTATCCAACTAGGTATAGGCTTAAACTTTCATTTGGTGGCGTAGGTATATATTTGAATTTGAATTCTGTTTTCTGTTGGACTTCCGATTTGTTTATATCCTTCATTAAAAATTTGAAGCATGTGTTGTGCGATATGTGTCATGAGACATGAAAAGAATAACAATTTAGACGAACGTGATGTTAACATACAGTCGTAGTCGTACCTAGGCGTTTCATTTCACGGTGCAATAAAAATGACGATGGTCATCACATCCAACATCATATTCATAATTTATAATAATATTTCATAGTCATAAATATAAATAAGCTCGCTGCTTTTGCAGGTTTGCCATCGTATAGTATAGTAATGCAGCATACAGAATCTTGCCCATTAACACATTTAATTCTATTGATGTTTTATGATTTTTCGGTCATACTTGCGATAACCTCCGTTTGACGTTGGACTTCTATTAATAAATTGCATTTTTGGAGAAATCAAGAGGAAGTAGAAATCTTAGTGGGCTGCAAGTCGCGATAAAAATATTTATTTACGGATATACGTACGTCAGTCATCTTGGTCAATGGTCACAGTGGTGTGATATCCTGATATCTTTGCATTGATTTACAGCAATCGTTAGTCGTTGCGGTCAGCGACAGTGGGAGGATTTAAGACCAGTATGACAAAAATGAAACTGAAGAAAGCAAAAGCAGCTGCAAAGTGTTTTTGCTTTTGTGTGTTATATTCAATTATTAACCTTTTAAAAATATAATTAATTATTACCAGGGAAGTGTTTTACAGTTTCGAAACTCTGATCGTATGTAATGGTCATTAATTTTGCTATTGATAGCAAAAAATTATTAGGCAGCAGAATACGACATACTTACTTGTAAAAGAAAGCATTATATACCAGTGTAATTTATAATGTATGACGGAAATCCATGTCGTATGTAATACAATATTGGCACATTCTTGCCCTGAATATTAATTGAAAAGGTAGAGGATTTTAGAGTACCCGTTATCAATAAGAAAAGTTTTCGGGCTAATGAATTATTCATAAGGTGATAGTGATAGCTGTCGTCTGTCGTAGAGCTGTTTGTCATAAAAAATAAACTTTTATTGCCAGTCAAGAAATCCTGCAATGAAGTGTAGGGATACACAATACAAAGTTTATGAGGACGTAAATAATTGCGGGGTAAACGTTTCAATAATATTACTTTCTATAATAAGCACTCGAAAATAACAACTTATGTTCGATCGTGCAAGTAAATTTTACTATTATACTTTACAAGTTACAAAGCCAATTTCCGTAAGAAATTGCGTCCAGTTTCAAAACTATAATATCCGATAACAGAAAAACAAAACTACTAAAAAAGGATCACTTATTACACCATCCACATAACTAAACCAAGCATAAAACTAAATTCATGGACGTGTGCCAGGAAAGCTGTTTAATGAGTGCGAAATGAGACACGACTGACACGAGTAAATTTTGAGACAACTGATTTTATTTACAGTCACTGTCAGTCATTTTACAAAATTAGTACCAACATACATTTTAAAACTTTCCCCCAATATTTGTGAAACATGCAATTGAAAAATTAAAAAAGCTTCTCTAGTTTCCAAAAGTCTTTCAATTCACTGTTCAATAAACTGTACGCGACGTCCTTCAATAGTGCCGAAATATTTTTGGGGCATTTGAAGACCTTCTGACATTCTGCTTGGTTGTTTAACCCGAGTACGACAGCAGATTGATATTCTTTTGGTATGGACATTAGACGCTTACTACAAAAGAAACAAAGGGTACATGCATGGTTCATAAAGCATAATATATCTTGAACATAATATTGAAATTGTGAATTATCAGAAGATACAGTAAAATGTACTAATATTAAATGTACTAACCTAAAAAATTGAACAAATTTGGTTAATCTGGTGGGAAATATGGTTAAAAATCCATGAGCATGACATAAGATCAATTTTCGACAATTAATGTCGTCTTCCGGAATGAGAAAGAATGCACTTGATATAAAGTCAGGAAATGCGTTGGTTGTCCCCAGGTTGAGTAAAGTTGGTGAACTTGTTATATCAACAACAGCACCATAAGACATTTTTCTAGCCTCCACCTCGACGTATTGTTCGTCGTGTGTATACAAATCTTCCGCTGTGCCGTTTGAGATGGCAGCGACCATTGTTGCAACTTCAGGAGTTGAAACTGCACCTGTCCAACCTTCATTATAGAGAAGTTCGCTGAGGAGACCAGGACGTCTTGCAGGATGATATATTCTTGAAGGATAGCCGAGAATGTAGTTTACCGGAGCCAGCAGAAAACCAAAAACTAAAATCAGAGCCATCATTGCTGATAGCGCCAATGATACAGGTCCGCCTATCATCACAAGTAAAATTATAAATAATAATTAGACAATCAAGATCGAATAAGATTGTAGCCGACACAACACCCACGACTACTACGACTATACGCATTGCTGACAGAACCCTTTTGACTCGATGGAGAAAGCGGGGTTGCCATTTACATTCGGACGTGGGGGTCTAATTGTCGACCCGTCTTACGCCGAATCATAAAGGAAGACGCAATGTCGTGGAGGAAGCCAAGCGCTGGCACGGCCGCCAACCCTATCGCCGGGGTTGGTTAGAGAAAGTAGGCGAGACCCTTTTAAGGGCCACAACATTTTCCAAAGAGCAAAACTATTACATGGGTTAATCTAAATTACTAGCTGTCCGCTTCAAATTAACTGTGTATACTCCATTATGCAAATGGCCAAGGCTATTTTCATCATGGATTGAAATGTGGAAAAAATCTCCAACTTAAGAAGAAAGAGCTGCCGTCAAGTCAGATATTGGTCAGCACGTCAGTCGCAAACGCATTAGAAACTCGGCAATCAGAAACTGGAGTAACTTTTCGGTGCACATGAGAATGAGACGCTATTAAAAATGCGCGTTACAAACTGAAAATGTTAAAACTGATACTAGGAAGCCACTATTATCAATACAATTTCTCTAGACGATGATGAAATATCACTGCCGACACTTCAAAACTTTCAACTACAATCGGATCAGATGAAAGAATCTTTGCATAAAACGTCTGATGCAGCTGAAGGTATTCTGCAAATCAAACCGCGGGTTCTTGCACGATGCCGATCGTAAATTTTACAATTTACTATTATACTAATTTACAAGCTACAAAGCCAATTTCCGTAAGAAATGCGCCCATTTTCAAATTACTATTAATTACAAATCAAAATTATGTAAAATTAATCAATATCAATATACGTAAAAATTATTACCAATTGGGGCCCTTAAGGTATTGGAAACGTCCCAGGGTAGGGCAACAATTAAGCCTACGTTTACAGGTTGACAGTTGGTTTGTTGCGTCGTTGGACGTGCGTGGAGGATAAGGACGACGATGACCAATAATATCTCATGATGCCCCGAACTCAACAAATTGTTGCAAAAATACTTCATATTTATTTACAAAGTGTATTTTTTTAAATAAACTTTCCCGGTTTTTGTCACAAACCAGTTTTCACTCTGTTAATATTTTATTTTACACCTCTTTTTGTTCGAGTAAAGTAAACCGTTCAAATACAGAAGAATGGACGTAGTCAGATTAGATCAAGCTTTTTAATACTCTCTGCAATAATTAATGTCATAATGAACAACTGAAATTATTTTGTCAGCAGTTTAGCTTAACGTTAAAGTTTAACGGTAACGGTTATTTGCTCCCTCAATTAAAAGTCCATTACATGCATGCGTAATTTACTTTACGGTATTATAAAAATTTAACCAGCTCCTTATCGCCAGCAACTTGGCTGGTGGTATATGCAGTAATGCAGTATCCACGAAAAAATGGTACCTTGTGACATGAAGTGTCTACATGGGTGTTTGGGAGTCATTAAGCCATTACTCTTGGTAGATCTTGTGCATCACTACTTTTAACCCGTTAGAATGATGAACCGTATGTGGACTTATTGAGTAGAATCAATGTGTGACATCTTGCAATTACTAACCTAGCTGCTAAGATTCATGTAAGCGGTTGTGTCTATTAATAAGCATGTAGGTGATCCAAAAATTGAAGTATTGTTCCGTACAGATATATAATACACCTACACACGTAAATCGAGTTTCGTATACCATAGACCATGGTTAGGTATTTTATTTTCCTTCCATGATAAAATGTGAAAGGATTTTAATGTGTAAAATGAGCATTCAAAACCAATTAAACGATACATACCGTTTCGAATTAGTATTTCTATAAATTTTTAGGTTTTTTTTTTACTTTCCAGCTACTTCTTCCGTCAGTCACGGCTAATTTTTAGGAGAGCACGGGCGGAGGTGTATTGTGCAAATGTGTTATTTTCAATTAACAGTCAATTCCAAATTCAGGGGGACTTAAATTAGCTCAAACAATTTTTTATAGATTTTATTTATGGTATAGTGTTTCAGTTAAAGTTTAGAATGGTTAGTATGATCAATTTCAAACTCGTTGTACTGTTGTTTTGGACATGTTTACAAAAATGTGTAGAACCAAAAGATCAATACGTACAACCCATGATGATGGGTATGCAGGTTGCTATTCCTTACGATATAGCAAATATATTTAATAGGCCAGTTTCCCTAAGTCCGTTTTTGTCCACGTTCCTGGGATTATCACTTTTATACATTTTATTTTTTGGAGTTATCACGAGTCCATTTGGCTACATGTTTGGCGTGTAAGTAATTTTTTAGTCACCTATTAGCCTGAAGTTGATTTTCTTACCGCGATTGGTACAGGATCGTTATTAACAAACTATTTTTATTATTCTCGTGATAGCCCTTCTCAAAAGTATGTTCTAGGAATCGGGGACGCCGGTTTTGTGGGTTCTCTGGTAAAGGCTGCAGAACAGTGGGATGCTGTTAGACAGAATAAGAACATTCCCAGAAGTTTATCGCAAACTTTCGCCACTCCTCTCATTCGGAAATTCATTGAAAATCAGTGGGAGTATCAAGAATTTAGTGAAACAATGTTTCAGTTTACCCCTGAGAAAATTGATGAGGATCTTAAGTGTCAAGAGCTGGTACTATGTTACGCTCATTCCAGCTTACGCTCTCTGCCGGAAGTTTCTCTTCCGCTTTTTCGAGTATTCAGGTATTAAGCTGCTGATAATTTACTTAATTTCAGTCAGTTATGATGATATTACATAACATACGTATATATTATTATATTATATTAGCCATCGTCTTGTTGTATTTTAGTAAAACTCTTGTCAATGTAACTGAACGTCATCGTCAAGCTATCATTTTCGGATTGGAACAGGAGAATTGCGACGACATGTACAACGAATGTTCTTTCGATATTTACTCCCTAGTGGCGAGAACATATTCGGATTTGATTCCCAAATGGCTGCGAAGAAGTTTTATTTTGCCAGAGTTTCGATGATTTTTTATGCGACCCCGTACCATCATTTTAAATGAATGTTTACACTAACTTTAGGTTTTATTTTCGTTGGGAAAGTAAACGATGCAGAGCCAGTGGTAAACACGAGATTTTCAGTCTTTATCATGGGAAATAATTGCGATGCAGAAAGAATTGTTTAGATCTCAATAATAGTTTATTAAAACCGTTCTTGAAATATCAGAAATTCGAGGCAGCAACTACCTTGTGTGCGCATAATACTAGGTATAACAACAATTTGATAATAAAATAAAAGTACTCATTGACACTGTAACACGTCTGAACATTATAATAACATATCCATCACCTCCTAAATTCTGTTTCAATAATACCATTGTAATTATTCCTTTGGATCCTAATCAGAGATTACTGTTATTGAAAACTTCCTTGCTGATTTTGAAAATGCATTCTGGGCCCAAGTCCCATTGCTTGTTGTTGAGGATGATTCTGTTGTTGCTGCATAGCGGCATATTGTCTCATTCGTTGATCAGGGACCATTCCAGGGTTTTGCATACCTGGTTGTCCCATTTGTCCCTGTTGTACCATGTTAGGATTCATTCCGGGACCACCCATGCCACCTTGAACCATTTGTCCTGGGTTCTGCATTCCTTGTACCATTTGACCATGGACAGGTTGTCCCATTTGACCAGACGGCTGCGCTCCCATCTGACCAGGTCCTCCAAGTTGGCCTGGTTGGACCATTTGACTCATCGGAGGGCGCCGGTAGCCAGTTTGCATGGGGTTCATTGGGTTAACAGGCCCAGCCTGTGGATTCCCTTGCATAAACCCTGGAGGACGTTGACCCATCCCTCTTATTTGTCCTGCTCCTTGAGGGCCTCCGGTCATAAAACCTCCCATTTCTTGTACCGGTACTGGTCCACGTTGACCCATCATTGTATTCATTTGTTGTTGTTGAGGAGGCATCATTCCTGGGCCTGGACCAGTGTTAACTTGAGGTACTTGGCCTGGAACAGGTTGACCTTGCGACCCAATAGAAGCCTGGCTATAACCGTAGCTTGGATTCATACCTGAAAATGGGAAATGATAATTTTTCGCAGTTGGTACATATTGTTTAATCGTACAAGAAAATTTTAATTCATCACAATTGTTCGGAATCATTAAATACCTTGTCCTGGAACTGCTTGTTGCTGAAACATCACACTTTGATTAGGTTGCATAACTGGTTGACCCTGGAATCCTTGATTTTGTAAAGGACCAGGTGTTGGGGTCTGTCCTCGTAACTGCTGTCGCAGTATATTTTGATGGCGTGGTGGAGGCCCTGGAGGGCCACCTGGACCAGGAGGCGGTCCTTGAGGGAATTGTTGGAATTGATTAGTGGTCACAGGTGTAGTAGGAGTTGTGGGCGTATGACGAGCTCGTAAAATATGCTGAAGATTTTGTTTAAGATTTGGGTTAATTTGAGGGCGGCCAGTACCTATAACACGTTTTTTATGTAAAAATTTAATTTTTCACGGTTCATTTATTTCAGTAAAATTTTGGAGTACTTTCTGTGACACTCACCTGCTGGAACCTGTTGTTGATTAGGAAAGAATGGCTGTTGAGGTGGTTGCGGCTGCTGACTATTGTACGTCCATTGTGACGGGGGCCCAGGAGTGTAGTTTGGCGGTGGTGGAACTTGACTTGGCCCAGAAGGTGGTAATTGATTTACCATGGAGGAACCCGTAAATGAAGTAGGCTGCAATCAAATAATACATAAATCATATATACAACACAAACCAAACAATTTTTGGAAATGCAAAAGCTTTCATCAAAATATTTTACCGCATTCGAGACGGTGGGTAACGGGGGAGGGGGCTGGGCAGGACTAATTGTTGGAGGCGGAGGTTGAGGTGGTGGCTGTTGCTGTGGTTGAGATTGTTGTTGTTGTTGTTGTTGTTGCTGCTGCTGTTGCTGCTGCTGCTGCGCTTGTTGCTGTGCCTGCTGTTGTTGCTGCTGTTGAAGCTGGGCTTGTTGTTGGGCTTGCTGCTGCTGCACCTGTTGCTGCTTGTGTTGTTGTTGATGTTGCGCTTGAGCTATAACTGCTTCAGCTGCAGCGTGAACTGCCGTTTGCGTTAATGATGACAATTGTTGTGTCTGCTGTGCCTGCTGTTGTTTTGTTGATCTTCGTTTACGAGGAGCTTTTGGTTTATTGTTTCGACCTAAAATCGGTGGACCTATCGTTCTTGGGCTTTGATCCGAACACGGAGTGTCTGGCTTAATTATTTCTTCCTTTATTTCAGGTTTAACATCAATCTCTTCGGGAGGAAGGGGCACCGGTTCCAAGAAATGAGATGAATTTTTGACTAAACTATGAGTGTGATATTTGAGTAACCTATGAGTCTCATCATAGCGAAGATTTTTTCGGTCCATTTTCACAGCTCCAAACCATGCCCACGACAGTGGAGCAGGATTTCTTTGACATTCAATTATTTCCCACGGACTAACTCGTTGTTTCTCCCATACTTGCAGTCCCTGTTTAAAAATCATAATAATTAGTTGTTCGTTTAGATTCTATAACTGCATATATTATTATCCAAACCTACTCCACTCTTTGAATTAACAATACTTACCGGCTTCTTATCTACAAATTCAAAACTTGGAACTCGGTTGCCTTTTGAATCAATAATCATCGAAGTAGCTTGAGTAACCAGAACATCCGTTTGTACCTTAGAGAATGGAAGTAATTGCCGCAGAGGCTTAACTGAAGGAACGTCCCGTTCAGCAAGTTCCTACACATTAAAAACATCGTTTTTCTCTTGATAAGAAAATCTACCGGGAAAATATTATATTATAGTAAGTAAACGTTACAAGACAGCGAGTACTACCTTCTTTAGTTTTTTCACTAGATTCATATTCTGCTTCTTCATTTCTTCAACTCTATCTCCCGGCTCTGCTATTTGAGTGGAATGAACTAGAGCTGTGACCATATCCACGATGGTGGGAAACAAATCACTACAAATTATAGTATTGGGAAATTACCAATATGACTTTGCGATAACTTGCTATAACTAATCTCAATATGCAACAATGAACGCTTTTTTTTCATACCTGTTATTATTAATGTCCACCACTCCGTGAGTTACCAATTGCGTTAACACAACTGCCCACTCCGCTGTGGCAGTACTACTTCGTTGTACAGCGTCAAACATTCCACCTACCAAACTCAATCGAAGCCTTATGGCGTCTCTGAGGACATCCGATCTGAGATCAAAATCCTGGCATAAAACAGATACGTAAAAGGTTATATTATATTATAATACTCCTAAATTGACGTTATGTGCTATCAAATAAATTTGAAAATTTGTGTTTAATCTTAATTTACCTTATCTTTGGCATAGCTCAAAAGTTGCGTAAATTGATTCAGTAGAGACGCTAACAGCCCT
>JAHZNB010003504.1:0-24308 GCA_027744295.1 Callyntrura guangdongensis
TTCTCAAAAATTCGAGTATACGAAAAGGCTGCAAAGCAATTTTTATTACCCCAAGATTTTTACCGTAGCTTTACATCGTACATCAACAACTTTTATAAAATCATGAAAAAATGAAAAACTCTAGAGAAAAAGATACGTCTACAATGTAAGCAATCCAGTGAAGAGGTGAGCTATTCGTACCTTCGCAATCGCAGTTGGGAACGCTCAAACGCGTTAATTATGCAAACTAAGCACAAAAAGAACCAAGGACTTCTTTCTCTCTCCCCGACTCTTACTCTTAATTTATATATTAAAGTAAACCACTCCAAATTGTTTAGAGTTTAGCTGACTTTGCTGTATAAAAAACTTCAAATGTGAAAAGCGGCGACTCAACCGTCAGTTTGAAGAATGGGAGGTGCCACCCCAAGGATTTGGTAGTTTTTTGGGTGTGTTATGGAAAAAAGCAATGCACGCGAGAAGTACAACTCAAAGCAATTATTATTGCACTAGAAATGGTATATAGTAATAATAACGTGTGAATTGGTTGGGATTCTTATGTATACGTAGTTTGAAGCAATTTCATGTTGCCTTCCACTTCCACCTTCTCTCTTGTCCTCACTACTATACTACTACTACACTCTGGAGAGTTCCCTGCAGCGGTGGTACAAGGACCCTTGAAAAAGATTGTTTAGCAAAGGACAAAGTTGACGAGCTGTGATAAGTTCCATATTGTTACAGCGCCTTTTTCTAGAATACTTGAGCCAAACCAAGCACACGTTCTCAAGAAATGCAAATTGTAAATATGACGTGTATCTAGGTACGCTACCTTTCGCACATAAACACAAAACGCACGCCTTCTCAAAAGGTGCGGCAGTGGTAGAAGCTTATTATAAATTGTGAAGAGTTACGTCAATAGTCATCTTAAATTTTGCTAACAGACTGAAAGAGAGTTTTGTTATTTTTGTTGTTAAAGTAGTTTATTTTGCCTGCCCTCTGCAGCGTCACGTCGAGTGAATTTATTGACATACGCAGACGTCTTTGATCCAACCAACCATTTAAAAAAAATCTCTGCATAGAACACGTCGTGTAGGTAATTGCTACCTGCCTTGCCTACGTGTTTAGCCCTCTGTAAAACATTCATTTTTGCGGTGGCAAAATACTCAACCCTGAAGCACCACATCAGAAACCAAGAATATAGACCGGAATGTACACCGCTCTTCCACCAATAAGCGTTTACGGTCTTTTGGAGTTCTACGTCGTAACAGTAATGCCAGTGCAGGCAGTTGGCAGTTGTTTAAATTGAAATTGCAAATGAAAGCGTGAAGGACTTCTTGCTGTACTTAAGTGAACAATGAGAAGAGAATAAATTAACGTCATTAGTTTGCAACCGAGTTTAGCTTGAGACATGTTATTATAGAATAGTCTCATTGGAGTTAGACATTCTACGAATAAAAAGAAATTCTGCAAATACACAACAAATTGTAGGGAAATGGTACGGTACAAAAGCATAGGGATGTAAATGAAGATAAATAATGGCAAGTGAGGATTTAACCGACTACTAGATACATACCTACACACAGGTATACATTCTAGTTCACGACACAGTGTAATGCGAGTCTTCGTTATGGTAGATCATGTTGTCAAATTTCAGTTGATAATATAGTTTTACACGTTCACTGCTGCCAGCTTTATAGCTTTACTCGTTTTTAATTTCTGTAAATGTGGTCATAAAAATCATCCAGACGCCACGTTTAAACATTATTGTGCTAATGAACTGCCCTCCTTTGGCAGCAATATGGGTAATGAAGGGGAATGATGATGACGACTGGTAATGTTCAATGCACAGTTGGTTAGAAAAAATAACTGTACACTCTGGTGTCATCAGTTAACATTATCACCGTCATCATCATCATCATTAATGCAAGAGGAGGATCATGCAGGGGAAAAGAGAGTAGCAGTGGAACCAAACTCGGTACTAATACTCCCGTTGTCACATAGTCGTAATTGTCTGATGTTGAGGGAGGAGTGGCAGTAACGACAGGAGAGGCTATAAGTGCTGTTTCCCCATTAAGCTTCCTTTGTACGGGGTAATACACTTGGATGGATGCACAAGGGCAGTGGGATTGCGTCGCAACTTACAACAGCCCATTAGCCATGATTTGCTCTGTTAACAGGGTGTTTAACAAAACGAGAAGAGGTCTTTGTCAGACAGAATCAAAACGGTGTGTTGACTGATGATGATGAGAGTGGATTTTTTTAAACAAAAATTATACACAATGCAATTTGCCAACAGTCGCAGTAGTGATGTTGATGTTTTTTGGGCCGGGCGAAATGAAGAGTTGTTATGTTTTGAGTTGTACGCAATTTCCTCCTTTGGGTTGAATTTTCAAAAAGCATCTTTATCAGCTGCACTGTATTTGGTTTTATCTTTTGTACGTTAGGATGACTTTGTATGGTATCTTAATGGAATTCCCTAATGGACCTTATGCCAAGTATTGGTATAAGTTGCGTTTTAAAATTAAGTCTGGAATATTATACAGGCAAAAAAACTAAGATATGAACGATGTAGGTTTATCAGAAGAAATTCAACCACTCACAAGGATTATATGGTAGGATAAACGTCGTATTTGGTTACATGCTTTAAAACTCTTCAAAGTCAATTTCCTTTTTCAGGTTTTTAATCCCAAGTTATTATCAGAGTTCAACAATAAATTTACATAATTTATACATGAACATGTCAGATTTTGTCAACAAATAATGTGCGCATCCTGGCAAATCGTAAAACCTTTTTGTGGATTGTTGCTGATTTTTACCTGAATGGGTTTTCTAACGGTTTTCTGTATCTGTTGGGGAACTGTCAAAATGTCACAACGTACTATTGTAATGGCATTTTTCATTTACCGTATTATACATACATACACGCTGGTGTAGAATGAAGTAAGTAGCAGTACTTTATTTTTTGAAGTGCTACTGCACTCACCAAGTCATCAATGCACTCTCCATACCACGATGGCATTGTAAAGTTGACTGTTATATCTCATCTCATCATGGTTGTAAATTGTAAAGGTCTAACTGAAATTTTCGATTGCTTCATGTTTGGGTGTGTGCTGCTTGTAAATTTGTATATCATTATTTCATGCTGAAAAGTTTGATTTATTTGCCGCAAACAAAATGACATTTTAATAGAGAAAGTCGGTGCAGCCGTGCATTTACGGCATCTTCCTTTTGCAACACTGCAGAATTAATTTTTTATTGTATGTTTGAGTTTAAAAATTATAATAGTGCATAATTGAAAAACATACAAGGTAAGGTAGTAAACATAAATTTAATCTCGCAATCAAGTTTGATATTATTCCATTTCCTTGAAACACATTAGGTTAGTTTGCCATAAATGAAATAAAATTGGTGTATATTGTATTTGTTTAACAGTAAAATTAATTTTTGTGTTCTTTTTATTTTAGGGGACGATGTAAGATAAACACAAGTAAAATATCGACCGGGACGACGAATTCAAGTTGCAGTGAGAATATCACAGGAACAATAGGATGATAATGGCAGAACACCGGATGTTCTCAGCTCTACGCGAATTTACATAAAACGTCATCATCATCGTTCGTTGATTTGAATGGAAAAACTTTGCCACAACAGTGAAATTAATTAAGTGAAACTGACAAAACAATTGTCAAAATCATCTTTCATCGAATTGTAATATTTTCTTCATAGATTTGTCTTATTTTTTGTACGTTGGAAAACCCCCAATTGTGTTTCATCATATATAAGATATACGAGTATATGAATATATATGCATCAGCTAAATGTAACTTGGAAGGCGAGATTTTTCCTAACAAAGATCTGCCAAGAGAAGGAAGAAAAGTTTTGTAGAAACAAAGCCTTGATTTCAGGAATAGAAGCAAGAAAATGGCAGATCTCATGATAGCATCTCCTGCACTAGTAATGACGACACCCACAGCATTATCCACAGGCGGTGGCAGTGTTGGGATGGTCGTTGATTCATCAGGTGTGACAGGAGCTTCTTCTACATTATTATCTTCAAATTTACCGTCTTCGTCAGGAGGAGGAGGTGTAGGAACATCATCTCCATCATTATCAAACGGGAAAACAGTAATTCCACATCCGCAGAAGAGCAACAACAATGGTCACGACGAAATGAGTTGCATAGGGGATGACAACAGTAGCAACTATAATTATAAAATTGTTCATCATCATCTTCATAACCATTCAGCGGATAGTAATCATAATGGCGCTGTAGGTTCATCTGTTGCTCCAACATCGTCGACGTCGCCAGCAGGGGTAGGATTATTACAGCATCATCGGAACCACAGTCATCCGTTACTGTTTTCAAGTAGTGCCAACAATAGTAGTAATCATGCTGATTCATCGTCATCACCATCAGAAATGGCAATGGCCAATGATGGTAGTGGAGGAGCTGCTGCTGTAAACTCGAGTGTTGTTACAGCCCTTCCGTCTTCCTCATCCACGACTGCTACTACAATGGACATCCTGAACCTCGACTTTGTCAACGGCAACTCTTCCTATTTTCATAATCCAAACAGCAAAAATGAGAGAGATGCCACTTGTCCATTGTCACATTGGTCACAGAGTGGCAACGCTGGTGACAGCCATTCTAAAATAGACTCACCACGATTAAACGCAAACAAAAATAGTTGTATAGACTATCACCGTGACCTACAGTCAGTAAAATTTAATGTAAACAATAAGGGTTCAACTGGAGGAGATTCAACAACGCCAACAGCTAGTGCAAAAGTGCCTGGAGAGATTCCCGAGTCCGTTATGAAATATTTATTAACCAAAACAGATTCAGTCGACTCAACAAAGTCGTCACACTCTTCTTCCGGCAATACACCCTCTTCAAACTCCCATTCATCTAACGCAGCCGTTGTGCCAATCTCCAAAAGTGCACCGTCATCGTCGGATCATACACATAATAAACGGCTGCAAGAGTTTCTTGTCGATTTGGACACTCTGCAGTCAACCAGTGAGATTGCCAAAGTTTTAGAAAATTTTAATGCCATTCTGGAAAAAATTGAACAAGAAGATGATAAGGAGGCTCTGGAAGGTTTGGAAGCCTTGACCACTCCCTTAAGTCCCTCAGTACTGCAATGCCCTACTGCCACAGTTAGTTCAACAAGTCGAATAAAAAATTCAGTGGAAACGTTAGCCGAACTATTGTTAAGTGGTTGTGGGGAGGACGAGGAGGACGAAGATTTGCTTATCATTATCGACGAAAATGATAGTGAATCTTTGCAATCTGGTGCCCCGGTACATAGTATCCATACAGGTGTTATGGGTGGCAGCAAAGGTGTAGATGTAAGTGTATTTATTGAAGCCGATTTAGACAATAGCAACAACAACAATGCAGACCAGGAAGAATATGACGAAGACGACGATGTTTCTTCTCTAGTAGAGATAGAGGCTGATTTAGGTGAGCTTGAGGAAGGGTATGAAAGTGACCGACCTATTGTCAGAGCGTCCATGAGAAAATTGAGACCTGTCAAACTTCTCCCTATGCCTTCATCTTCCTCATTATCTCATCATCATCAGCATCAATACAATACCAGCAATGTTAACAATACTGGCAGTAGTTGTTGTAATGCAAATTCATCCTTCTCTACACCACCACCCACACCGGTTACCCCCCGTGCTATTTCGCCAGTGGATCCCAACGTCGGCCTTGTAGCCACCTTGAATTCCCCCTCAGCAAACAAAATTATTGTGACAAGTTTAATGAACAATTTGAATTCTCCATCTTGTTCAAGTGGTCCAACAAACATTAATTCCAATATTAAAGTAGATTGTAATGAAAATCATAGTCAACTAAGGACTTCTGGTGAGAGTTTGCTTACAGTGCCAGGTCAATCAAACTTGATAGCTACAGCAGGATGTTCATCTTCTGTAATTAATAGCAATAGTAACTCCTTTGTGCCAACATTAGATAATGTACTGCATGTTGCCAGTAGTTCCACTGGCCCTGCTACCAGCAGTAATAACAGCAGTAGTGGAAATAATAGTCAAAGTCGATGTCATAGCAGAAACCAGTCGAATACCTCACAAATTGTTCAGTTGCATCAGAACCCAGTGACAATTACAACTAATCCTGCTGGATTCGTGGAAGCTGGTAGTGAAAATAATGGCAACAGTGGGAGTGGCAGTAATACCCAGACTGGAGTCCATCAGCGGGGAAGCAGCAGCAATTCGAACGTAGCTGAACCATCCAGTTCCACGTAAGAAACCACAATCTATTGGTATTATTCTGTGTTTTGTGTTCGTTTTTCACATTATCGTTAAAAGATTTTGCCGTGTCATCGTAAGTGGTAATATTGCTACATTAGAGACGCATTTCTTCACTCGAGCTAAGCAAATACAAACACATGAACGTTTTATATGCTTCCATTATTACGTAATTCACGTTGTGTGTGCCACACCGCGGCAATCGTTTAATGGGCAACGTAACCTTGTCCATAAAAAGCTCCCCTAAATTAGACCAATGTATCATGAAAAGTGTACAGTTTTAACCTCAACCTAAATCCCCTCATACCTAGTTTAACTGTGTTTAGCACGAGAATTTAGATTCTTTACCCTTGACTTAGGCAAGATACATTGCATTGTTTTGGCACTGAAAACATTGTTTGAAACTTAGGTTATAGTTAGTGCCTCAAGTCATGTTAGCCATTGTTCTTGTCATTGTACGTTGTACGAATGTAAGGTGTCATCCTCATTTAAAATTCAAATACGATTTCATTGCTAATGTTAATAGGTAGTATGAATGAACCTTCTTTCATTATCATCATAAGCCACGCACTCTACCACTACTTCATCAGTATCATCTACCGTACATTATTAGGCCGCTAACTGTTTTCGAGCATGTGCAGACATTAGACATCACCACTTACATGTGAGAAAAACGATGAATTAAATTGTGCCAAATTCTGGAGGAGTAATTGTACAAAGGTTATGAGAGAAGATTTACAATTATGCCATTATCTCTACTTGATTCCCGGCCGTCAACAGTTATCACGATGACTCATGACGTGCATTTTTGCAACGTTTGGTCATGATAATGTTTCATTCGTCTGCACTGAGGGTTTAAAACAAATCCCTGTCAAAGAAAACAGACCACGATAAATATTGATTCATCTTATTCATCCTTTGAAAATGTTCATAAGTTTATCTCGTCGTCCGATAAGAAACCAGCTTGGTTTTTATTCACTAAAATTTAAAGACTTTCAAAGTTTCAAACGTAAACCGGTAGTGCAAATGAAGATAGCTCCTTCCTACGTGTCACTACTTTCCCACCTTAGCTCTTTTACATCTGACGTTTCATTTTCGGGTAGGATGGATATGACAGTCCTTGTGTCTAACCTAACCTATCGAGAATTCTACGCCCTCGTATTTAAAAAAGACGCTGAAATGGTTTCTTTGCCAAAACTGCACCATGACATGACAGATATACTTGAGACTTGCTCACAAAATCAGACAAAATAATAATTAAACACACCACAGAAAATGACTAACGTCTTACTTCGCGATTATCTTCGTAATTGTGCATTCTTTACAATCAACCGCGCTACTAGCCTGAACAAGTTTATAGACGCAGTCAATAGTCTTAATGCACACTACGGAATACTTGTGTGCGTGTGTATTTTACAAAATAATAGCACGAATTCTTCATATGCCACTGAAGATACTATACGTAGAGTACTAATTACACTAGAGAAAAATACACAAATATATTTAGAGTCTACAGACCATCAGCTTTCAAACAGTTTTACTTTTACACTGACAATTTTAGCATGACTGTCAAGATCATGGCCATGTCTAGAACTACCTGTACCAAACCATACTTTCCTAAGTAGGTGGAGTTGAATGAGCATGTAAATGTAGGAGTAATTTTGCTGCGATTTGTCTTAAATACAAGTATTTATGATGATTAGATGTAGTTAGGTACACATTAACAAATCCCGTCTTGTGACCTATAATGTAGTGCTGGTACCTGGTGACTTACAGGCACTGTTATTCGCTTCAATTGCAACAAAGCCTTGAATTGCTACAAATTCGAATTGCGAGTTAACAATTTATGACTGTGGTCTTGACTGTGTGTTGCATGTCTGCATTTTATCCTTGCCCCATGCGTGCACTTGCGTCATTGTTTTACCTAAATGGTAACATTTTACGTTATTCAATATTTCTCAAAGGGTATGTCGATTTAAATATTTTGATATGCTTCAAGTTCCAATTTAAACTTGATTTGCGCTGTTGCTACTGCATTATTATTAGACTCAATAGAAAATCTCGATGTAGGATTTTTTGCCAGCACGGCGTTTCCCATCGTTTTCATCTCTCTTGGATCAAGTTGATGACCTTGACCATTAGTGAATTTTTTGCTGTTGCAAGGGTGCCAGTGCTTTTTGCTTATATATTAAACCTGTTGCGCTCATGATAATTTTGTGTCATGTAATCAACCGTCAACCATATAAGTTCATATATTTACGATATTTGCTACACACGGGCAGGTAGGTACTGTTCAATGATTAGAATGAATTCATATGCATACCATCCCAGCATACATTACATTGTCAACCGTGACGCCATGCGCCATGTTATTTATTTTTTTAACAATTTATTGCTCTTTTAATATTAAATTGGAATTTGGAACATACTTTTAATATTGAAAACGTAACAATCAGCATATCAAGAGCAAGTTCGAAGGTACGTTAAAATGGGCATTTCCACGTAGGCATATGTTTGTGTTGGCACAAAAAATTTGTATTCATAAGCTATGATGTTAACGTAAAAACCTAAATTGCAAACGTATTAATTCATGCATAAACTCATTCACCTTCATCACCATCTTATACCAGTCACGGAGACACGCAATTTTCTATGATCGAAAAAAAGATTTAGTCTTGAATTCTTTCAATTACCACCTCAAATAAACTGGATCACACAGAGGAAAATAACAAAAACTAGCTATAAAAAGTGCGAGTTAGTGTGTATATTAAGGAACACGAGCAGTTTAAAGACTGGAGGAAAAGATGCTGTTTTTGCTCTCATTATACTACCAATACAAACTAAATACTGATGTATTACTGAAATATTTTGAGAGGAAAAAACAACTAAATGAAATGTGATTACTTGCTTTGGATTCTAATGACAATATGCGCGTAACCTGCTTTCTGCTATACCGTTTAGATCTGAGCACCTGGGTTCTTTGTTTGTGCTGGTATTCCTATTGCTCATGCTTTGGAATTATCACTGCCACATTCTACAACTGCAATCCCACAATACCACAAAACTAAATTACACTTTTACACATACATGAACATTAAATTTGATTATGAAATATCTACTTGGAGAAACCTGTACCAACCATGTATTACGTGTAGGAAGTTTTGTCCATGTTATATCATAAATTCATGAATAGCCTAGGTACACACAAGTTATCATCTTCATCATCATAGAACAATAACGTTTTGTAATTCTACTACGGGATGTGTTACACACGCAAACATAAAATTAGAAGCAATCTGTGCAAAATCTTCCATTCGTAAGATACACAGGTATTACGTAGTTGTATAGTTATATTATTAATTTAGCAAACGAGCTAGAAGCAAGTAATGCTCACTTCTATTTTTTCGTCTTGTAAGAGTCTCAACTTAACTTTTAGCATCTTGTCGAGGCAGTAAGTAAACACGAAAGGGTTCATCCGACAGTATCATCATCGTCATTATATCATTTCTCATCGTTGCTGCAGTGTTTATGAATGCAGTATCAGTGACCAGCAGCTATGCTTGAGTTCACATTTTATTTTGTTTGCTTGCAGGCAGAGCACATCTACCTACCCACCCTAGACAGTTTATTTACCATAATTTATTCTTGAGTACTTACGTAGTTTTCATTTTGTAGCTTTAATTTATGGAAAATGGAAGTTGGCCCTAACAGGCATCTACCTTCCTACAATCGTCTATATCTAGTTCATAAGAATCCCGTACACGTAAACCCTTAAAAATATCTTCTACGATATAACTTCTATATGTGTTCTTCTGTACGTTTTATTTTATGGTGCTGCATCATAGTCAGTAGCCCTTTAAATAAAATTATACTGTGAGCTAACAAGTCAAAAGGAACAAAAGTGACAGGATAGGAGGACAAACAGGACAAACCGCCTGCATCAAGTCCCATATAACGAAGTCAAGGCTATGTTTATTTGCTGCTGTGCCGTATCGTATATCGTGAGAGATGATCCTTCTTGGATTGTTTTTCTTTTTCTCTGAAGAAAAAAAACGAGCACACGAGGACGCACACTACAGCGGTCACAATCATCATTGTATGCCATTGTTAATAAACAGCCGTCATTGCAATTCAAAGTTAAAACTTAAAGACCTCTATTTAGAATAACATTTATAGAAACAAGCGCTGCTGCTCAAGTCGTATTTTAGCTACGTAAAGAATAGGATACTGCAGCGGATTAAGTTTAGTTTGAGTACTGGACGTTAAAAATGTTGAATTATTGCTGCGACTGACTGGAATCGATCATTTTATTGTGATTTATAATAGTCAGGCACAAGACGAGTTGACAGTTTTTGTGAAACATCCGCTAACATTACTTTGCTTTCTGGGCGTCTGTTTCTTTCTGCTCTTATCAGCGCGACAATAGGTGTTATATCACCATCATCTTCTACAACATGACTTTTCGTTTAAGTCTGAATTTATTTTTTCGGTGAAAGTGTAACATAACATGCATTTGTTCCATCATCACTAGTTTGTATAACGAGTTGTGTAACCCCAATTGTAGAGGGAAGGCTGTAAAATGTGGTATTTATATAGTGCCAGTGACAAATCCAAATAAACATGTTATGGACGAGACAACAGATTTCTAGTTAATATTTTGCGGTTCGTGGGAAGAACTGTAGCGGGGAGTATATGTGTGTAGACAGATACCTAATAGGCAGTGTGCATACCATTTTTCTCACAAGTTTTTGAGCTAGAGGTCAATAACAATAATAATGAACGTCAACATCATATTTCAAATTGAATACTTCCTCATGTACGTGGAGGAAAGACTGACGCAAATAGTTGAAATGGCAAGATACTTGGTTGCTTGTAGTTCGTGAGAGAATTTAGAATTTGTAGAATGCAGTACAATACTAAAAAGACATTTCATGGAGGACGGGTTCAGTAACAGTGAATGAGTGAGTATACGCAAAAATGTGTCGATAATAAACATAAAAAGAAGATGAATAGGCACAAAATGGAAATGAAATATTCATGAAATCAGCAAATTGGAACTGAATAATTGAATATGTGTAAACGTGATATTATTCTTGTTTCAGTGTGGGGAGCGCAACAACGTCTGGGACAAGTTCAGGATGCGCACTTAACCGGGAATCATGTAACGGTGGAGTTTCACCGCCTACTGCCACAGGTAGTGAAACTGGAAATTCTCCAGGAGGTTCCAATAGTCAAGCAAGGAACGGAAATTCCACAGCAAACAATGTTACCAGTAGTAGCACCAGCAGAAGCACAGCTACCGCTTCTAACACAAGTTCTCCCGACACAACCACTAATAACAACAACAATGGTGCCAGGTCAAGACCAAGAGCGCCTCAAGCACCGTCCCAACAACAGCGAAGTAACCCTGCTGCGCTTCGAATACCTGCTGGTCGATGGCCTCACAGGTTAAGTTCTGTATTGGCAGTTGTAGGCTGCACGTTGGGACTTAATAACATTTGCAGATTCTCTCTTCTTTCTGTACAATATGGGAAAGCCAACCTGACCTGATCTTTAAATTAGCATTACTAGAAAATAGTATACATTCTTTTGTATGCTATATAACTCTTACTATATTATTTTGTCTGTTTCCTCCCTTAGGGAATCGGAAGTTGGTTTAGTGATCTCTCAGGCTATGATAGGAATTTATACCACAGTTGGGGTTTCTTGGATATTCATTTATTTTCGAGATTCCTTCATTACGCGTCAGGATCAATATCGGTGGGGTAAATGTGTTCGAGAATTTGGAGGTATTAATTTAATTTATTTGTAATTTTCTAATCATCACTTAAATTTTTAAGTTTAGACTAATTATAATTTATTCTTATTGAATTTTTACTCTTAATCATCAGACTGTGATCCTCCGAATTTGGGGTACAACTCTACCACAACCACGATGCATATGTATAATGAAACTGTTCCAGATTACTTCAAGTAAATGAACGTACATGTTTTTATAATATTATATGCAACTATTTTAATTTTGAAAAATAATTAAGCATTTTTTAATGATTACAGTGCTGTTGTATTGCAACGATCAAGTTCAGGGTACCCCGAGTCTGCATATGTGCCTAGTAGTCTCAAGTTCACCGTTGCTTTCAATTTGGCTGTTGTGTGGATGCTCGTTTTCGTCAGTTTGAGTAAAGGTATTCTTGCTGCGTTCTTATTACAGTAAACATGAACTTTTGCAAATATTTTGTGTATAGTGTAACATCAAAGAAATATATTTACGGGGTAAAATATGGAAAGAAGCCATGTTATTATTATGGTGGATAAAAGAAACTGTGAAACTGTTTGTCATTATCGTATGTAATTAATCAAACGGACGAACTCTGCGGTGGCAGGTAGCATTAACCTTAACCGTTCCCCGTCAGAAATTAATTGGACTAGCTATGAATAATTTTCGTTGTAGTCATTTCTAACGAATGGTGTCTGGCTGTTCCATCTCCATTTGATTTTGTTAACACCATTCGACGCGAACAGTATCAATATATCAAATGTTCCTTATCAGTTATTGCCCTCTTCCATGAAAATGAGAATTGTAAGTCGTAAAATTGACAATGAAATTTATCGTATCTGATTTCCTAGGACTAAAATCGTACGGAAAAGTTGTGCATGGATTTGTGCTGGCCCCTGTTGCCGCTTTATTTGTGCTGGCATTTAAAATGGTAAATCTTGTCCAGGCTGGAGGATCGCTTTTTGGTCAGACGAAGTGGTCTAGCTTTTTCTTCTCAAGTCAGGTATGATAAACTCCACTATAAATCTGTTCATCCCATGGTTAACTTTTGTAAAGTTGAAGGTTACTTTATCAATTTTTAGACGTGGGTAGCGGCAGCAAGAGAAACGTTTTTCACATGGGGCCTACTTGGAGCTTGTGTCATGCAAATAACCGCTCATAACCGACATTCCCATTCCCTCAAATCAGATTCATTGATTGTCATAATGGTCACGTTGATTGTGCTCATGCTAAGTGCTTTCATTGGAAACGCTTGTTATTCCATCTTAACATCACATAATGCTATCTCATCTATGGAACAATTTGCCTATGTTCCAAGCTCGTTTGGTAACGACGTGCAGTGCACACTTTTTTGATTTACTATCATAAACCATGTTCTGCATATTTTACGTTGAGATGAATATATTGCATGCGTTCAATTTGTTATTTCAGAGAGTAAGGCAACTTATCGGTTCCTCGAGGTGCAGGATCCCGACAACACAATGTCGGATACGTACGATAATCAGCATGTTTCATTTCTAATGGGAGTACGAGTTATAAAACAGGGATCTGACTTTCATCAGAGGAGTGGCTACCAAGTTTTGAGACTAGCAACAGAATTGTTTCCTGCAACTATGGCTGTCCTTAGCCAAACTGGAATGTCATCATTTTGGACGGTCTTGTTCTATTTTGCATTTGTACTATTTGGAATTGCACAGCAGGTGACATACCACGATGGATTTTTACTGCTTTTATAGTTGTTATACTTGCGTCAAATCATTAATCATTTTACGGTGTTTTGTAGATTGCAATATGGCACTGCGTTATCAAAGGAATTATAGCTGTAAAGGGAAAAGTACTTCGATCATGGGAAACTACTATTACCTTTTTTGTGTGTGGACTTGGGTTTGTTCTCGGATTGCCCCTATGCACTGAGACTGGAATATTTATTGAATACTTTATGGACTACGCAATTGGAAGTGGATGGTGGATAATGGTTTTATATCTTCTGGAACTGATTGCTGTGTTCATTGTACGCGGAGCGCCTTACTGCGGAGAAAATATCGTAACTGTTCTTATAACTGGACGGAGTAGGATAGCTTCTGTGTTAGCACCTCTTATTTCGTTTATTTGGAATGTCATCATGCCCGTGGCTATTTTAGTAAGTTTTCAACACAATGACTAGAAAACACAAAAGTTTCACTCTGATGATAAATTAATTTTTAATATTACTTTCCAGGTATTATCAATTGCTAGTTTTAAGAGTGGAAATATTAGAGAACTATATGACTGGAATCCAAAGCATGGTAAAAATTTGACCTTTGACCTTTGATCATTAAAATTAACTTAATTTTCATTTAAATCTCGCGTTTGAAGCATCTTTGATTGGTATTTGCGGATGAGAGTGGATATGAGGTAATTGAACCGATTGATAATTTGCTCATATTTACCCATAACAATGCTCTCATTCCAAACGACCGATCATTGATAGCTTATTTTAAAATTATTTTTCATTAATCATCATAACTAAAGTAAAATTAGAGTAAATAACTCTGAGAATATAATATATTAGAATATATTACAATAGAATATAAGATTATTAATAATTAATTAATTAGTTCTAAACTTTACACTGGGAATTAATGCTAAATTTCAGGTTATCGCTTTTGGCCTAGTTGGACAAGAGAAGTGGGTTCTTTAATTCAGCTTGTGCCAATTCTTGCAGTGCCTTTTGTAGCTATTTTACAAAGCTGCCGTTATCTTAGCAGTGGACCACCAGACTTATTCGACGTAAGAAATTATTTATATGAGTGGACATGCAGCTAATATTACTCGATATTATTATTTATTGATTGGCTGTTTACTTTCAACTTTGGTTGGCTTTTCACAGCGTATGCAACAACTTTATCGACCAAACTCCCAAGGAGTATTTGGAAACACTTCGTCAGGTTCATTTAACGAAAATGGTAGCACGGATTCGACCTCTTCTCGCAATAGGAGTTCTTCTCGTACACCTGAAGATCCTCCACCAAAGTACACCCCACCGCCTTCTTATTCAACTGCAACTGGTGCCAAGTATGGGATTAATAAATATAGACCTTTTTGCAAATCTACATTTACTTATTTATTATGTTATACTTATGCTCGTCATGACTTTTAAATTGTGTGAACAGAATTGCCAAGTTCCTCCGTAACAGTTTTAGAAGAAGCATACGGCGCCTCTCAAGTCCTAGTGGTGGTCCATCAACCAGTTCTGCAAGTCCTGACAATTTACCCCCTCCACCAAATTATGCATCGGTAATTTTAGAGATTAACTCTCAGCGAGCTCAACAGTCTTCCTCCTGTGTACAAACTTCCTCCACTGGAGCGAGTAGTATCATGAACCCAATCATGATCCCCCCACCAGCTTACGACGAGAGCACCATGGCTGGACCAACGATAAACAGTGAAGGCCACGGCGTCAAGAGTACAATTAACAAGCCTGGTGAAACAACAGCAGGAACCAGATTGTACCAGATACAATTAAGCCAAACGTTAGGTCGTTCTCTGGCAGAAGGATCTAAAGAGCGTGCTAGTCTTCGGCGCATTGCTTCAGATATTACATCCCGTGATATAGCTCGAATGCTGAGAGCCAGTCTCCGGCGTAGTAATAGAGAATCACCAGAAGCGTCCACTTCAACCGCAGCGCGAGCACAACATGCAGCTGCCTCATCCTCCTACAGTGCAAACTCATCGCCTGGGCAAGGCATTAGTGTAACGATTCCAACGTCATCTGTTAATGTAGAAGGTTGCAATGGAATCCCTTGTGAATATACCTTTGGACCAAGCTCCATCGAGAAAGTTGAATATGATCTAGAAATGTTAAATACCTTTAGTCAAACAGAAAATTCGCTGCCCTCAAGTTCAATTTTGCCTTCAACCTCGGCTGCAGTGGGAAACAGTTACAACATTCCAGGTTCCTCCTCATCCGCAGCGTTTGGGTTCAATTTTGGATTTAACCGTGCCAGAAACCGAAATAGTAATGACTCGCAACTAGCACTGATTACAAATGGTGTTTACGAAGATTTGAGTGTAACAAGTGGGGGACTTATGGGAGCTCTTGATGGAGAAATCGAGATTGACCAATTTACTCAGCTCAATCTGCCAAGAAGAGATAGTCTCAGTCAGCTCAATGTCATGGATTTGGGACAGCAAGGAAATATCAACCCCACTTTCCAAATTCATAATGCAAGTGTAACGACTAATGCCCAAATAGCGGAAAGGATGGAAAGGGCAGTAGATTCGGAAGCCTAGGTTTTTTTAAAAAAAAAAAACAAATTGACTGTATTTACATATGAGCGTTTAAGTTAAAATCAGAGTATTGTAAATCTGTGCGCAATTTTCTTGTAATATTCTTTGTAAAACGTCAACTTTATTCACTTCTCTATTTAAAATTATAAATTGGATTCTGAGTCTGAGTATTTTAACTCCTCATAGATGGAAAACTTATTTTGGTAATCCATTGTTATTACAAAAACGTTAGCATATATAAAAACCCTTCAAAGGTATTTCTTTTGAGTTCCATAATAAACATACTTATAGGTAAATAGTCATTTTTAACCAATTATTGTAATCTAAAGTATGTGAAAGCAGTGCTTTATAATTCAAAAATTTCTCGTGTTTCTGTGATATGACATTTATTATCTCCCTACTAATGAATAGGAAGAGAATAGGGTAATAGAAGACAGTACTAAGCGATATATACAACTAGGTGCAAAATTTTAAATGCGCTTTGATAAAGAATTAACAATGTGAAAACGACGTGTGTTACATCCACTACATAATGTATGGAAAGAGACGCTGAATGAAATGGAAACGTTTGAACATTGTTACAGGTAGCTTACATAAATTTTAACGATCATATCATGTTCTTAGCTATCAACAACATTAGTCTAAAACCTGTAAAATTTACTTTATCATAAAGAACTCCGACTTGGAAATTGAAATATCTTTTATTGCCAAAATGCATTACTGACATAATTTTTTATAATTATTTAATTAAACTGTATTCAGAATCAGTATAGTATGTCTGATGATTTTAAGGACGCAGTTGAAGAGTTTTTCACTAAATATTGCATTAATATTTTTCCCATTATAAAATGTATTGATATAACTTTTAAACTAATTATAATCATTATTACATTCAGTTTGCTTACTATTACTGTGTATTTGTAATTTTTAAGATGACAAAAAACAAAGACATTAAATGTTTTAGTTTAACGTAGCGTTATGGTAGGAATTATGTATGTATAGGTACATTTAAATACAGCACGGATATACATTCATACAATTAAGACAAAAATTTAAACAATGTTGTTTGTTGGCTAGTTTGTATTTTGGGTTGTGTAAATTTGAGATGATGTATTAATGAGATACAGCTACTAAAAGACACTCGTTACCAGATAAAGAAGTCAAAAATAAAAGTGATGATGATAAAGCAATGAAAAATTTTGTTTCAATACGAAAACCTTATTTCACTAATTTCACTTCATACATCAAATTTACCTGACGCTTCCTTTCATTGCATTTTGCATTGGATTCTCCTAGCGTCGCGTCGTACCCAACGACTCAACGACCTAGGTGGGGTACGTATGACATCTATTACTATGTCCGCACCAGTTCTATGTATGTGCCCCCGTGTACAATTTCGTGGGGCCACTTTAATTATTTTCTGGTCATCCCTGGTTGCCCTGGTAGTTGATAGTGGTTTTGTTTTGAACTGTGAAGAACTCAGACTTGTTATTTGTTATTCTCTATGCTTCAAGTTACCATGCAAACTAAAAATGTTTCACTTAAGAGACCTATCAATATTTCGTTCAGCTACCTCTAGTACACACGTTTCTAACATGTGGATAGATGTCATTTTTATGCTTGACAATATGCCGAATGCGTGATGCCAGCCAGCCAGAGACCACTATTTCGCAAGTCGCAAACAAGACAAATTGTTTTGGTTAGTTCAAATTGACGTGGTAAAATCGATAAAATATGTATTAAAAGTGAATTTTTCAATTTTGGATGGAAAGAAATCCATAATCAATCCATAATTTTTTTTAGCAGTGTTCGTGTTTTTTGATTTTACGGGAAAGTACGTTTGACATATATGTACATATTTCATGCTTACGAGGTTTAAGTAGTTCCAAATTTTCAAAGGTAAATTTCGAGTATTAAGGCCTTCAAAAATCACAAATATCATGCATATGTCAGTGAAATTACAACAAATTAACTTAATAATCTAATCGATCTATTATTTAAAAATCTTATAATAACTTGGTGTTCTCTCCCTTGTACTAGTTCACAGTTCACGCCCGTAAGGCAGGACTGCCGTGTGTCGTACATCTTTCGTACATCTGTTTTACATCATGTCGTGTGTGAATAACAATAACGCTGAAGAACTGAATGAAGAACAAATACCAAATGGCTCTTCTGGAAGTGGAGACGCGCCTGTGACAGGTGACAACAAATATGTCGGAATCACCAAACTCAGGAACTATCTTCGCCTTAGAAGATTGGAATTAGCAATGCTTATAACACGATGGCTCTGCGTTTCATTTGCCGTTTTGTACATAATTGGTGGTCCTACTATATTTCTGAAACGAGCGCTCATGGCCAATGCTGGAACATCAGGGATACGCCTGTACCAACGTATATTTGGAATTGGCACATCATGTACCTTGAGCAAGGAATTTCTCGCCAGACTTATCATGGAAGATTCCTGTCATCATTTATTTTACTCTGTTATATTTTTGTACTTGGACGACATCTCATTTTGTCTGGTATCCATACTTCTTTTCTCATCACTGCATATAACAAACTTTTGTCTGCAAATGTTGGAAATCGTCAAAGGACCGTCGGCCAAATATTCTGGGCTTGGGTTTTTGTTATTTGCCTGTACTTCACGGACACCTTTTATTTTGAAGCTTGCTGCAACAGCAGAAATTAGCCTGATGCTGGTGATAATTCTTAATTGCTTCCGAGGTAGAGTTTCTTTCATTGCCCTCATCGTGTACTATCGTTTTCTCTACTTGCGGTATGCATCGAAAAGAAATCACTTTACAAGACTCGCATTTTACGAAATGAGGATGACTGCAGAAACATTTATCGCTAAAGGATGTCCCGCTTTATTTGCATGGGTTATTAAAGGAGTAATCACAATTTTGTGTAAACTAGCACCCAGCGTACGCAACTAACAAATCTAAGCGATATGTATGTTAATGTCAAGAAAAAAATAATGTAATATAAAAATTTGTGTATTTAATTGTTCTTATGTCGTTTCTGGTTGGTCAATATCTTTTTACTATTGTTTATGTTTGTTAAAAAAGTCAAATTGTTATTATTACATCTGTCCTTGTTTTTTGTTTTTATTGAAACTCTGTTTTATAGCTTCATTACTTCATTGTTTCCTTTCCTTCGTTGTTTATAGTTTATAGATACTTATTTATACGTATAGATTTAAAGATGTAACTAAAAATTCATGAAAATAAAAAAATTTCTTAAAATCTGATATTTTGTATAACATTGCTTTCCCGTGTTAGAATTCAAAATATCACCCAAACAATGATTGAATATTAATTAATAATCCATCATGTATCTGCATAAAATTTATTCTGGGTGTAAGTAGATTAAATCAACTAGTTAGTTGCATATTTTAAGATTTTGTGAAAGGTCTTGTTGTTCTTTTACAAGCTGAAATTTTGGTACATCATCAATCAAGTATACTAATATGCCTGAGCTTACACTATTTTGTCAAATTGGCATCTGACACTTGACAGGCAGAGTCGTAAATGTATGCCGCCATTTTAATAACCATTTGATTCATATCCTAATTGTTCATATAGGACAACAGGTAACACTGTTGCACAGCTTCTATGGATTTCAACGACAATAGTTTAGTGCATGCTTGCTGGTACGAGAACTTTAAAGTTGAGAATAGTTGAGATTGGGAAATAACCACGAAAAATACATGATCATGTGCAGCAAAGTAGATTGTTACCTGGTGCCCTTCTGCCCTCCCCAACTAGCCAGCTAACATCTTTCACAATATGCATGCATACTCACTCAAGTTCAAGTTGATTAAAAAATATTTAATTGATCTTTTATACTTCCCCTGGCACGTCTCGGTTGCAAAACGGTCATATACAATTGACCTTTCAATCGTACGGGATCACATATTAAATTGTGTAAACCGTGTACGTGTAACCCACATGCATAATATGGCGCTTACCCATACATATATACTCATCGTCGAACACGATGTATAACTACAAATCAACGGTACTGACTATTGTGAATCCAAAACGTTGAACAGTGTAATTTGTTGTATTTCATAATTTCATTATAGTAACAACAGAGTTAGTGTCCAACTGTCCAATGGTCCATACTCCATGCATATTACAGATCCACAGAGGGAGGTGTGGTGGGGAGTTCTGTGCATACGTAGATTCCAAAGGTTCTCCAGAATGTGAAAGAACAATTTGATTTGGTACGGTTTGCTGTGTAAAACTTAATGACTGACAGCAAAGCAATCAGTTTTCGTTTTCATTAACGTAATTTCTAAGTAAGTGGTGTCTATGTAAGCGTTTTATTGTTATAACGCTATTTTTATTGTTTTGAGGCTGGGGATTTTGACTTTAGAAATATTTTTCTGGATTACATTTAAAGGCATTTCTCTCTTAATTTAGTCACACTGTTTCTTCTCGGCATGGCATGTGTATAGACCGTGCGCATTATATACTTTCTCTGCGTGCGTACAAGTGGTGGGAAAAAGGCGATGAAATGGTAATGCAAAGGGTTCACAATTCACAATCACAAACAACGTTACGTGGAACATCATAATTCCTTCTTATTAAATTATTTACACGGGGTATGGGGTAACTTGCAAATGGCAAAACTCAAATGTTTCCGTACAGTTATGGCACGTGACCCCACCTCCCTCCCCCGGCGAACGTTCTCCAGATAGGGTATGAAAAAATCAAGGGCAATACAAATTACTCACCTCAAGTTCTTTTTCACTGATATCGGGAAATGGTATTTACAAATTACATATTCAATTTGCTGCATTCCGGATTTACTCTTGTACCCTGCACCCTGCGGCCTACACATGGCGTCAAAGGTTGTTTTGGTAAGCTCTTGTTGTTTACTTTGAATTTCATCGTAATAAAAAGTACTACAAATAATTTAATTGACGGAAGTATTAGTACCATGCTCGATAATTCAAAATTTGTGGAGGGGTTAAAAATTTATTTTCCAAAAATAATATCATTTCTGAGAAGTTTAATCCTATTGGAACGGTATTTGAAAGGATTATGGCCCAAACATAATATCTTGACAAAATTTAATTGGGCAATCGGCAATCCTGCAGGTTTTTTTGTTTCAGTATAACTATTATGACTCGAAAAACATTCGTATTTGTGTCTCATGTATTTACAGTAAAATGCTGCTAGTTGTGTATGATATTTTGAAGGCCCTACATATTTTATTTGTAAGTTTTTCTTAATACATGTATGCAAACTACACTTGTGCTTAACAGTGAACGTAAACACTAACAGACTATCAACACGTGTTAAGTCCGTAAAGGCTACGCGACAGTGACTTTACATCATGGGCAATTACCTGCATAATTTAGGGACACTGAATACTTGGGATAAAATAGCGATATAAATGCATTTTAACATTTCAATAAAATTGATAATTGGCTAGCAAGGTAATAAGGTATGAGCGCTTTTGACCTGGTTAGTATTCCCACTGGAAGTAGAATAAAACAAAGCTGCATTCAAGGATGTACTAATTAAGTATATTTCATCCAAGGCTGTATTGTTCAGAACTTACGACTAAACCAGAAATTACCTACGTATTTTGATTTGATTCCACTGTTTCACAATAATTTATTTATCCATCCTCCTCACAATAGATTTAAGAGCTATTCAGTAATTTGGTCTTTGATGATTTTGAATCAAGATTCCGCTCAAGTAAATCTTAAATACGGTGAAAAACCATCCTCATGTACGCACGTTTGCCAACCCTAGCCACACAAATATTACTATTGAGCTTTGCTCTTTCATCATACAAAAACCATAAACTGAATCAACCATGTACGCATTATTACCAGTAATTAGGTACATTTAAATTACTCACACACAATCCGCGTGTGTACACAGCACACGGTTGCACATGCAGTACACATTATAAATCTGTTTATGAGCTGTTTAGTCGGATAGTAATCAATCACAGAAAGTCGTGCTTACCACAAGTCAATCACAACAGTCCAGAAAGGGGAGTCCCGCGAGAGAGCTTGCCTCTCTTATAAAACTTGTAACATCGTTTTCATTTACAGCTAAAATCACAACAAGGCCCTCACTACATTTAGTTATGAAACAGTCCTTGTAATATTAAGACTGTACACCGTATTAACCTATTACGACCAGATAAACTTTATTAAAGTTACATCAAAACACAACAGTTATGGGCCATGGGGTATGAATCAGAAGAAACATCATTATTTATCTTAGTACGTGATCGATAACGTCACGTCACGTCTATCGTCTTTAAAAATCATATAGGTGGTTTTTTGTAGGTATAGTTCATATGTTTTGTTAGTGTAACTGAAGCAATTTCAGTAATCAGTACATGACTGATGGACATCCAAATAGATCATTTCATGCATGATGTGTTGCGTACTTTTGCGTACTTAATATTAATTACAATAAAATATCGAGCATTTTTCTCTCCACTGGCCTTCACCGCGTGGAGGCCTTGATGGAGTTCACCAAATTGTACTCATATTGTTTTGATCATAATATTATCAACTTACTCTAATTTGGGTCTGGGTCGTTTATTGGTTTGGTATCTATCAAATTTGCTGAAGAATTTCGTATTGCGCATATTAAAAATACTAATAAAAAAGACAAAATTAGTATGCAATGTTCTGTGCGATTGCACAACAAGTACTTGAGGAAGGCAAAATTCTGGAGATACGAAGAAACCACTTAATTCCCACTCTTCAATTATGGAAAAGTATGTCGCAATCTGAAAGGTGCAGATGGATGGACGGCCGGACAAAAACAAAAGAACTACTTCTTCCTATATTTCCCAGTTGTACATGTAACTTGTAATTTTCTAAAACCGTAAACTGAAAGGATCATATTGCTAACAAACAACCAAAACACGGATATCAAATTGTTAGATTACCAATCTTGCCATTATTTAGTAACTATTGATTAAAGCTATGTCTAATACATTTCAGCCGTGTCATCTTCGTAATTAGTAATTACTAGTAAATAAAAATAGTAGGGACGGACGTATACACGTATATAATTCTCAGAGAATTATTCTCTTCAATCTCCACAAGCCGTAAATGCATATTACAAATTTACAACTCCAACGTCTACATGGACACTATACATGACATACGTACACACAAGGTCAGCCAAAAAATTGATAAATTATTAGCTACCATCGTTCTTATTTCCTTAACCAAGCTTTGCATATTATGCATTATGCATGGGAGAAAACCTTGCATCGACGACAGAAAAAAATGTCTTTTTTGCCTAGTCAATTTCCTTAAAACTTGCTTGCTGTACTGAAGGCTATTTCAAACTCGTCGTGTACCTATTTAATACTTGAAATAAATTGAAAATATACACGTATATAATTCTCAGAGAATTATTCTCTTCAATCTCCACAAGCCGTAAATGCATATTACAAATTTACAACTCCAACGTGTACATGGACACTAGACATGACATACGTACACACAAGGTCAACCAACAAATTGATAAATTATTAGCTACCATCGTTCTTATTTCCTTAACCAAGCACTGCATATTATGCATTATGCATGGGAGAAAACCTTGCATCGACGACAGAAAAAAATGTCTTTTTTGTCAGGTCAATTTCCTTAAAACTTGCTTGCTGTACTGAAGGCTGTTTCAAACTCGTCGTGTACCTATTTAATACTTGAAATAAATTGAAATAAGAAAGGGCTGGTTGATTTTGAACTAAACCATGCAGGATTTTACAACATGAGCTATAATATGTAAAGTTATTCAATAAGTAGCTGATTAAAATGACAATAGTACGTGTACGTGTTATGCATGCGTGCTCAGCAATCCTTATCAAGACTCCACGTTCTTCTTACTACCCGTGCAGTCGGAAGAATCATCAAAATTGGCATCTCATTGCGTAAAAAGGGTTTTAAACTTCATTATTTTCCCCATTTTCTCACCAAACAATTACACAAGCTATCGGTAAAAATGTACTTATTCCTGTT
>JAHZNB010003505.1:0-12049 GCA_027744295.1 Callyntrura guangdongensis
AGACAGACGGACGGACAGACATTGTAAAGTTAATAAGTGACTTTCGTCAATACTTCGTATTACTTCGTCACTTAATAATAAATAAAAAAAAATCAAATCCTAGGATTCTACTAGTGGTACACTTCAAACGCGAACAAGCTGTCTTTTGGTTCACTTATTTTGAGTTAACGATTACACTAATCCCAGTAATCCCACTTGGTCGAAAAAAACCTGAAGAGTTAAGTGAAATCTTAAACTATTCACTAGCATTAATACCATTACAAGCAAGTTAATAATTCTGCTAGCGATTTCAATGACTCATTCATCATTGATCATTATACAAATAATTTTGCACATTTATATTCATGCAACAATGCTATTGCATTGCAACTAATGGTGCTTTTAAGCAGCTTGACTTGACAATGACGATGCGGGACTGAGTGGACACCGCAAAAATCTTGCCACGATCTGCTATAGGTAATTAACCACTCAAGAAGCTGATTTCCCGTCATGATCATCTTATTTCTTGAATATTTGTGTTGCAGTTACTATGCTTTGTACATCAAAAACTGTTCCAATCATTGTTGCGTGGAATAAAATCACGTTTAATCACGTAAATAGTAGATACGCTGTAAAAGATAACACATAGAACAAAAATGACTTGTATACAAGTTCGTGGCAATTCTGATATCAGTAAAAGTGACCATGATCATGAGGATGCACTTCATGCCTGTCGCTATCATACGAGGAAAATATTACCCCAAAGTAATTTGCGTACCTCTAGCAAAAAGTCTTTAAGAAAGATAATGGTACACGACATGATGCGCATCCGTTGTGTGCATAATGTTGGCGGTTAATATGCAATGCAATTAATCTTGCTTTCATTTTACATTGATAAAACGGACCATCATAATTTGGGTACTACTACAGCCCAAGCTTTGGTGTTCATAAAAACCTAGCACTTGGAGTTAAATGGCGATGCTTCCACGGCGAGATCCTGATAGTTCAATATTTACTCTGAGTAATCCAGAATATAGACACTGTCGGACTAACGGATAATAGCCATTCTCGCCATTACTACAAGCACCAGTTTTTTGAGAACGCCAAACCTTTGGCTCTTCAGTGGTACCAAAATTATTATGGTCCGTTTTATCAATTGAAAGTAAACGGCAGATTAACATCTATTGTATACAAACCACAAACCCTGTACAATGCATAGTCTAAACTATTGTTACCAGTCATGTAGTCATTGACAGGAAACTCACCTTTAGTCTCGTTTGGGTCTTCGGCTAGATAGTCTCCCAAAGTCAGGTAAAAAAAACCTTTACACTTTACACTGTGTAATATTTGTAAAATACAACGATGAGTAAAATAAAATGGGTTACAACTATTTGAAATTTGGAGCGTTACCTGGTGTGTCCCCCAAAATGAAGAGTGTTTGTAATATTCCCCTACAAAATCGATAACAAATAATTTTAATTTAAGGATGGGAACAATAGACTTTATAAACTTTAACTAGACTAGACTAAACTAGACTTTATAGAATACTGCTTTCTGTTAACCGAGGTTGACAGACCGATTACTTCAATCTGGTCTGTCTGGTTTAAACTGTCTACAGGCGAAAATTACCGTTATTTCCAGCAAGCCAACAATATATACTATTTTCCCAGTGATTTCCGCACAATTGTAATTTGTAATAATAACTAGAGTGTATGAAAAAATTGCAATTGATTCTGTTTTTCAAAACTGGAATTTCTTCGTGCGCAATCAAATAAAATCACCCATATTCACGAGTACCAAAATATCCAGATTAATATAGTAATATATACAATATATAATACAGTAATATACGGACAGACAAACCAACCAAATCCAATACTCGCTGAAACTATTCAGCTACGTAATAAACATTAAAATTGGCCTGTGGAAACATTCTTTCTCTGTCTGAATACAAAATAATCACAACAAATTGGTTGGGCACATGCGTGTTTCATGCAAAATGCAAATTGTTATGCATAAATCAAGGAAAAATGTTTCCACGAATTGAAAATCTTTGAGAAAGGAGTGAGTAAACACTATAGCTGCATCTGCATCAGCATGTTTTACGAAGAGAATCATTCGAACAAATTACGTAATCATCTCTGTAATCACGGAGAAACGATACATGGTATTGAGTTGTCCAATACTAATACTTCCAAAAAATTCTATCAAGCCCAGTGTTACAAAGCAAGGAGTTTCCAGCAACAATAATAAAATTAGGTATTATACAATAGACTCTGACTGTGTTTCAGACCGGACGCGTTTTCTGTGCGTGCTCGTCACTGCTCGTGTCTAATTTGCTACCTTGTTTTTGCTAAATTTGATAAATTGACTCCGAGAAATACTTAGAAATACTAACGATTCTTCTTCATCGATCGAAACAACGTGACCAAGCACAGCAAATCGATTGAAATCGATCGATGGAGGAACCACAACAGGTGTAGCGCATGACCTACCAAGAGTTTGAACGTAGTTTGACTAGTACATAAAATTGAAATATGTGTCATTGTTTTCAGTGTAGTACATAATATTTATATTTATGAAGTTTTAAAGTGTGTAAAAGTTTTTCTGAATTATTATTGTTTCCAGGAATGGTTGCATACTAAAAACGTTCATGGAACTTAGAAATACTAACGATTCTTCTTCATCGATCGAAACAACGTGACCAAGCACAGCAAATCGATTGAAATCGATCGATGTTGGAACCACAACAGGTGTAGCGCATGACCTACAAAGAGTTTGAACGTAGTTTGACTAGTAAATACGTAAAATTGAAATATGTGTCATTGTTTTCAGTGTAGTACATTATATTTATATTTATGAAGTTTTAAAGTGTGTAAAAGTTTTTCTGAATTATTATTGTTTCCAGGAATGGTTGCATACTAAAAACGTTCATGGGGAATGGGGATCGCGTGATGCGTCGAATTTCCATTGCACTATGCATAAGTATGTATGTAGATGTCATTCAGAGAATTATTCAGTATTTTATTCTATCTGTTGACTGATTTTAGATACTGCCATGTTGCATCAAAGTAGCACGAGTACAAAAAATCAACAGAACTTAAATATTAAACAAAATGTCTTATTTTATACTGTCTACCACTTGAGCATTTTTTAAATTTTGTTAAAATTGCGTATTTCATGCTCCGCCGTAAGCTAATTTTTAATGCTAAGTTTCGTTTCATTTTTCTGTCTTAAACTATAAACTGATTCATTGATTACGGCAAGTTTGTTAAATAGACTACTCGTAGCACGTACTTACATATGATTAATTAATTATTGTGATAACGACTTGGTATAACTTTATAATCATGCTACACGCACTGTCAACTGTACTTTCTATTTTGGTCAGTGAATAAAGCAAATCTGTCAGTCTTTTGATTTGTTTACTTCTGCCGATGTTTCCTCTTATCCTCACCGTATTTTTAAATAACTCGTCGCCATTATCCAATAACAAATTAATTCATGCGAATTTCAACTTTTTATGAACCAATGGTTCAAGTATAACAATAAAAACCTCTCCCTTATTGTATGGTACCCTTGCCTCCAGTTTCTTGTTCGGCAATCAAACACAAGATGCATTACATTAACTTTTTTGCCATCTTTGTAAATAAATTAGCATATTAAGCTGAAGAATTGTTTTAATTTTTTTGGGATTCCTTACATGTACCAAGAGCGTTTACATAAAATAAATACCAATATGCATATTTTTCAATCATTCTTACATTCAATAAAATCACGCTGCTGTGAAAGATAACAAGAAAACATCGACTTATTATACCTGCCTGTTCGTAGCAATTCTAATATCAATATAAGTGGCTATAATGATCATATCATAAGGATGCACTACTCCTAAACGCCGTTACACAGGAACAATGTTATCATGCCGCAATTTGTCCACAAGTGAAAAGTAAACATAACCTTTTATATTTCTACTTATAAATAAAAATATCTTGGGTATAGGTTTTCAGCAATAGTTTACAAAACGGATTTCCACTATCTTATGTTGTTTTACAAAAGTATAAATAAACATAAAGGNTATAAATAAACATAAAGGTTACCACTTGCGATGGTACAAACTTTTTATTATTCTTTTAATGAAAATAATGACACGTCATGACGCGTTCCCTCCGTACAATGTATACTGTAATACAAGTTTTTATAAGGTAAGAATCTACTAAAATGTGCAATTGAGTTACAAAGTTACTTTTTAACCAGTCGAAAAAAAATTGCAGAATAAAAGTGAATCTTGCTTTTTTTCCTTTTTCATAAAAAAAAACTTGCATTCAGCAGTTGTTGTGCATATAATGGAAGAGGAAGAATGGTATCAAGAACAAGATTAAGATTAGCAACAAGTTTTAAACAAAAACCACAAAATCTCACACATACAAACATGTCGAACTGCATCGTCGTCACCCTCACCATCAGTATCAAAAAAACCATGCAGCATACATATTTCCATCTTCGCCGTCCAGATTACAATTTCAAGTACTTAATATCTCGACTACTATATAGAACACGTACACCAGATTAGATGGAGACATTTGTACAGACATTGTATTAACCATCCAATAAAAAAAACTTGCATTCAGCAGTTGTTGTGCATATAATGGAAGAGGAAGAATGGTATCAAGAACAAGATTAAGATTAGCAACAAGTTTTAAACAAAAACCACAAAATCTCCCCCTGAACAGCAAACACACACATACAAACATGTCGAACTGCATCGTCGTCACCCTCACCATCAGTATCAAAAAAAAGCAACATACATATTTCCATCTTCGCCGTCCAGATTACAATTTCAAGTACTTAATATCTCGACTACTATATAGAACACGTACACCAGATTAGATGGAGACATTTGTACAGACATTGTATTACCCATCCATCAAGTCAAGAAGATCACCTCCTCACTGCATGAATAAATAGGTATTCACACCACAGGTACATACACAAAACATGTTGACGTTCACACACACACACCACAATAATGCAATATGCAAGCAACCAACACCTTAACAAAGCATGTACATTGCAGAGTGTTTCGTGTTCGTGTTACTGCATTAAAAATTTGCATCAAAACTCTTTTTTTGTTTTCTGTGCTTATTACTATGTATGTATGCAATACCAATGATAATATGTATTACTATCATTTTATCTTTCCATTTTTTATGTGCAGTTGTTGGCATCATCATAGTGCAGTGTACTTGACCAACCTGAACTGGATTCTTTATTCACTGTCCATCATCATCATCATCATCATCACTAAATGAAACGTGTGTTGTTGGCAGCAAAGTGCAAATATGCGCTGCAATAATAACAAGGTTCTGCATGTGTATAAAATGTATTCTTTTTTTGTACAAAAAGCTGAGAGTGAAAAAGATAGAAACGGAGAGTTAAATGGGTAGAGTAGAGTAAAACATTGTCATGTGTGTGGAGCGTCAAGAGAAAAGCCACAACCAACCTTTTTTCTCTTCTCTGTCTCTACCATACACACTTACTGGATTCACCATTACTCAATACAACAAAGTGATACTTTTCAATGTTTCATGATATGTAATCATCAATGTGATATTTTTTCTTTACTAAAAAATAATATTGCTTTAAATGTACGGAATATATGCATATATTTACATTTTGTTTTCTTGATGCACTCTCCTTTTAACTTGATGTATCATTGTCGTTTTTCTTGGCTGAAACCGGCATCTTGTTACACACAATGTGTATAACCTGACTTTGTTCGAATGATGTACAAATAAATGAAGCACATACACAGTATGCAATTCTCAGAAGAAGAAAAAAGTTTCATAAACGAGACAAAAAGCAAAATACTACGTTCACGTTCAACGTGTTATTAAATTCTCAGATACAAAGTCAGTTCAAAAGGCCATTCAAAAGGATCCTCTCAATCCTGATTTTGTCTCAACTCTTTTTTCCTCACTCCACTCATGCACACTTTTCATGTTGATGTTGATCAGTGAGTATATTGCAGCAGAAAATAAACTTAAATGGTCATAACAAGTGAGATAATTCTACACCATTACAAAAACCACCTACATATAAATCGGCAGTAGTAGTAATGAATTCGGTAACTTCTTTTTTTTTACCTTGATAGGCCTAGATCCAAGTTGGTGATAACAAGAAGCTAAAGAAGGAAAGAAACAATGCAAAAAATACATCCTCTCCGTCGATCTGTTGAAGCACAACACACGTGTAACCTTCTACAACAGAAAATCGTTACTGAAGTGTGAGTGTGTGTGTAGCAGGATTCTTTTTTGATAAAAACCACTATTGTTTATTTACCTATCGGGATGTTGTTATATCAATTAAACGATAATAATATTTTGGATACCAATAAATTTTTTCCTCAAGGATTCTTTTTTGATAAAAACCACTATTGTTTATTTACCTATCGGGATGTTGTTATATCAATTAAACGATAATAATATTTTGGATACCAATAAATTTTTCCTCCTTTTTGAAACAAAGTGAAGAAAAATTTTGTTATTAGGGGTGAGGAGTACGCGGACTCTCTATACAATATTTTTTTCTTACGTTTTCCTGTTTGGTAATAATAATAATAATAATAATAATACGCATAGCAAGTATAAGTTGTGTAACCGTACCATTAAACCTCTTTAAAATACATAGAGTTTAAACCCAAACTACGTAACAATAATTTAAGTTTTGCATTAAAAAATGTTGATTGTAGCATAATATGTTGAGTATTTGTCTTGGTAGGGGAGGTTTCTTCGGTGTGCTTGCTAACTTGCTACGATGCAAAGCAAAACATAAATTCAACATTTTGCATACATTTTTTCTTGTCTTTTAGAAATAATTTTTATCCCAGCTTGCACATATACAAAAACTCAAAATAATTTTTCACGTGAGCGGATAAAAAAGATGAGAAAATGTACTTTTAACGTAAAAACCAATGCAATCAGTAACTTGTTCTCTGTGAGCGCTCTTTTCCTTGTTACCGATGCACCAGACAGTGTGAAATACTACACGGCCCTACATGATGTTACGTTATCACTCCATTACATTTTGTTTCTTTCAAACCTCCTACTACCACTGCTACTACTGTCATTAAACTCACCTTTCTACCGAATGCATCTTTCATCACTGCTTTTTCAAAAGAGATACACGCGCATACAATATTTTTAGCAATACAATTATTTTGTATCATCAATCTTTAGTACACTTTGTGTAGTCTAATTCATATAACATATATAGATGTATAACTGAGCGTGATTGCTTATTTGATACGCACATTATTGCTTACGTTGTTGTAGGTAAATTAAGAAATGCATTGTAGTTTAAACAATTTTGCCCCTGGTTTATCGTACAACCTGGAAACCAACTACCGACTTTAAACTTTGTACGTGCATGTTTTATGCATTATTTATAGCGGTAGTCACGTTGGGTATCATGTGTATTTATCGTTTAGTTTGTGCTGAGAGTTAGAGCTAATCTATCACCACTGGTCCATGATATGTTCAACATTTGAACATTGTATGTTGCTTACCTTCGTTTTTCTTTACTACTGCTACCACCACCGCCGCCGCAAGTTTGTGTAGAAAACCTGTTGTTGCCGTGTGTGTGGACTGTGGAGTAGTGTGTAATCACGAACGTCATTATAGAGTCAGTAAAATGGAATAGGTAAAAAGAAGCAAAATGTGTTACTTGCTCCGGTTATATTGAAAAGTACAAGCAAAAGCTTCCATTATGCAACCCGAGTGCATCAGCTATTTCCACTTGAATCGCTTTTTTTATCTTTTTTATCACGTTCGTTCGTAGGTAGGTGGTAGAGATAATAGGTATTATAACAGTGGCTGCACAGTTCACACTGCAATGAACATAGTTTGAGAGATGATGGGATAATAACAGGGCGAGTGTAGTGACTATGAGTAGGTATGTATATTTCGTATTTCTAGGTAAAAAAAAACTTTTCTTTTCACAAACCTGTTGTTGGATAGGACTAGGACTGAACGTAAACGATAGGAGAGATTATCCATTCATTTTTTATGTTGAACGTTTACCAGTGACAAGCAAGGTATTTATGTTTCTTGACCGTGACTGTACTGTAACGACGTTACTCTATGCAATAATGGAATGAATAACTAATTGTAAAGAATGTGGCTGCAATGGAATTTACTATCGATCAACACCGTAGCGTATAGTAGTGCAGCGGAAACATAATTTGCAATGCCATTGTCAAAGACAATTTGTGCTAACAGTGAATATAAATAAAAAGAAGTTTTATCTGTAACTGCAGCTGCACTACTGTGTGCATCCCTGTTGGAAAACAGTGTAGAAAGGAACAATGTAAAACAATGAGGCTATACTACTTGACAAAGAGGAATGCGTGTAGACATCTTCTAGGTATTTACATCTACAGATTTTGTATGACTTGTGAAATTGAAAAGGAGCTTTTACTGTGATATACGTTAATGTTTCCGGATTAATATACGAGAGGGAAAAAGCATGTTACGTTTGTACGAAAAGGAAATAGATGTATCATCAGATCATCACTCATCACATGAACTTTTGTATGTGGTTGACCATCATACCAAAAACCAACAATAGATTCTATTACTGAGCTGTGAAAGAAAAGTCAGAGTTGCTTTGCCAGGTCATTATGAAGGATAACTGCTCTGTGATACATATCAAACGAAAATGTTGGTGGTAGGAAAAGGGAAAAGTTACTCAACTGGATTTTGGAATTGCTTGTCACTGCCAATCATACCACAAAATGCATCATAATATATGTAATCTTTTCATTCAACCCACTCTCTTGCTAGAGTCATTGACGTAACATCTTCTTGGAAGGATTACCTTTGGTCATTGCCAATCTATACTAAAGATAACTACTTAACCATTAATCATTATCACAGAAAAATATATACTTGACTGTGTCTGATGAGTGATTTGGATTTGGATAATTGGAAAAAAAGTTAAACAAGATAGTGCTCATCTGTTCCTGATGCTTCAAGGTGATTGCAAACTGCAGCGGACATGCAATGCGTTATTATTTTCAGTAAAGTGTAAAAAATTGAAACTTTGTTTTCACTTTACACTTACATGAGAAAGTGCATTTTTGCAAAACATCAGCTGTTCATGCCTAATTAGTAATTAGTTTTATATCTTTTTTACATTATTCTTCACTTATTTTTAGGCAGTGCTTGCAATAATTATTGCTTATTTGTCGATCCCGAAAAGAATCGAACGTATCTAGAGTAGAGTAGATGTTAAATAGAAGATAACAAAATAGAGAATTTATTAGTCATGCTAATATATTTTAATGTTAGTCAGTAGTAGCCTGTACAGTTTAAACAATGTACCAGATATGCCGGTTTGCGCTTCTCTGGAGTTGAACATCTTCCCCAACAAGTTTTTGCCGTAACAAACACTGCCCAGTTTGTAGTTGATTGTCGCTTAATTTATCAAAATCTCCCCGTTTTCCTTTACAAGTACTTTTTGTGTGAACAAGAACAAGTATGAGAACAATACAAGCACGACTCTTGATCAACTCTGGGATGGGACCTGGTGAC
Source organism: Callyntrura guangdongensis (assembly GCA_027744295.1). Taxonomy (NCBI): domain Eukaryota; kingdom Metazoa; phylum Arthropoda; class Collembola; order Entomobryomorpha; family Paronellidae; genus Callyntrura; species Callyntrura guangdongensis. The sequence continues at coordinate 9,573 of JAHZNB010003505.1, forward strand.
CATCCACATTATGTAAATTGTGGATAGCCAACCTGCTAACGCTGTTGTTGAAGACTGATGACAACTACTATAAAATGGGTTTAATGTTGCAGTTAAAGGAAAGCATAGGAATTTCCTAACAATATAAGTTTTTTTTTGCATTCTATCATCTTGTTAAAAATTGCAACAATGAGATAGGGATTTTGAACACCACAGATGATGACCATGGTCTTTTATTCGTTGCTATTTTAGCTTGATGATGAGTTCACTTTACAAGATACATGTCATCAACAGGCACTCCACATCACGGCATCACCGCAATACACCAAAATTTGCGCAGGAAACTGGTTTCTTTTCCTTTAAGTCACACAAGAAGTGTTACATCATCATCATCATCATCGAGATATGCTGGTCAGTAATGCATGTAATTTTAGATTGTTATGCAGGTATGCGCTCAAACCGTTGTTGTCGTTAGTCGATATGCTGCGGTGTCAATGTGTAACATTTGCCTTGCCGAGATGATGGATAAATTATGGTAATAAGGATTTTATACACATTGTATAATTACCTTTAAAAGGCCGATTTGCTTTGTTCTTAACGATTTTAATTTATTTAAGAGATAGAAGTGATAGAACTGTGTGTACGTAAAATAACATACTTTAGATTCTTTCTGGATTCTATGATACATAAACTGTTCCTGTGCGATTACAAATACTAGAAGAAAGGCAAGGTCCTTTTTGCTGTTACATTTTCTTTCAATTTTCTTGGCATCTGGCAGCTCAATAAGTAGGTTTACTTGTTTTGCAATTTGCAATGTAACTACCTACTTTTTATACTTTTGTAGATATTTTAAATAAAACAACAGCACGTATACCTACCTAATCTCACCGCAAAGGGGTGTAAAAATTAATTTTAATTGCTAGTTTTCATTCTCTGGTTGCATCATAAACCATGAACACCAAAACATGTGACGCAGGTTATGGTTAGAATGATTTTCTATTTTGGTTCCTATAAATTACACGTACATACCGACCCACCCTCCGCACTGATTAAGGTGCTCGTGCTAACATGTGCAGTCGATTGTTTCAGATTGAGGTCCTCCTCTTTCTGTCTTGTCAGATTGTTTTACCAAATGGAGGCAGTGCACTTAGGCGATATTAAATATTGTTACAAATTGCATAGTTTATTGTGGTGTTGTAGGAAGGAAAACGAAGGCGTGTGCGTGTAAATCTCAAAAAATTATGAATCTTGATCTTCCCTTCGCATGATTTATTATTATGTCTGTGAGATTTAGGTTGTAGCACCGAGTTTATCTCCTTACAAAACGTCTAATGTGTTGTTGTGTGTAACATGCAATATCGATCGTTATGATAATCATTTTTATTTTTGCCTAATTATTCTTTATTTGCTTATATAACCATTATTTAGTTATGCCGATTATTCACTAATTTATTGAAGTGAAGAATGAACATCCTGAATTGTTAGTCATAGCATGTGCCATTGTGTATGTGTATATAACTGCTACAACCGACGGCGGTGCAACGCGGCGGAAAAGTACATACACGCGCGCGCTTATTGAAATCAATGAAAGAACAAGAAATTACCTAAAGGTCCTTGACTGACTCGCAATCAGAGATAACAACTTTATTGTGTGCTTGTTGCAAGTTTGATTGCAACTAAAATACCACTATATACACACTACTCATTAATAATTTATTGTTAGAGGTATTTTGTTTCATTTTCCACATTTTCACAGCCTGTTACATTGTTGAGCTTGACGCGCTTGTAGGCAAAAGACTATAATTAGAATCAGTGTGTGATATGTGGTTGCACTTCACACAAGCACTCCTGTATATACTGGGAGGGTGTGGCGAACCGTATGAGCAATAGGAGAAGCCCTTGCTGATATCTTTTTTTTTATCGAAACGAATCATAAAAACGGCAGGCGATTATGAGTATTAGTTGAAAGATGTAATGTGCTTAATAGACCAATAAATGATTATAACGTTTTACACTAATTAATTACGTTAATATAAACTATTTCTTCTGATTTACACAAGTGTTCTAATCATGTTTTACCAAAAGTTTTGGGTTTGTTTTAATAAGATGCTTATCAACGGCTTGAATGCTTATGAAGTTGTTGAAGAGCAGGTTCGCTCCATTTTTTATACTTTTTACCAATAACTTAACTACAAAAAAACGATACTATTTTTGGCTCGGCTCTAAAACAGAGATGCTTGAAACTAAACGTGTCATGTTCATAATACTAATATCTTTTAGGCATTACCGAAACACTAAGTTATTATTATTGCTATGTTTGCGCAATGACAAGTACTTCTACAAACTTGCTTGTTTACTTAAGGCAGTCAAGCAGATAATTCCAATTGAAAGGAAACTTCAAGACGCAAGACACAAAAAGTAGAGTGTATACTATAGAGTATACTACATCTTTATTGGCTACTTTGTGATATTGAGTGAAGGGATGAAAAAATATTTTA
>JAHZNB010003506.1:0-17976 GCA_027744295.1 Callyntrura guangdongensis
CGCTTTTTAGTGTAATTTTGTTGCTGGTAAATCTCTGTGGTCATATAATATCCCTGGCCAGGATTATCACTACTTTATAAAGTACAGACGTAAGGTGGTTAACTTTAATAGCGGCAAGATTGTCTTCATTTTTCCTGTATAAATTATCCTCTTGAGTTTGTCAAAGTACAACTCAGGCCAGGGAATAAGAGAAAGAGCGGCTGGTTTTGACATGACCATAAATCATTTTATAACTCGTAAAATGTTGTGTAAATTGGAGAACTTGCGAGAAGAGGAAACGGTTCATGATGGGGCTGTGCCCATACCGGCAAGGTTTTCGTATTCATAGTTTTGGTCTTAAGTGCATATTCGAGGGTCTCAGAGAGAAAACCACCGCGTACAGCCGGAGTGATTAGGAAAGGAGTGAGTAGATGTGACCACAAATAGAATGAACAAGTAGCAATAATTCATAAAGACAAATAATATGACTAGCCCTGTTTTCAATGAAGTCGTATGTAGGCCTGTGTAGCAAAATTGCCTGATCATCATCTAAGTATTATGTCTTATACTGTGCATTATTTTATAAAGTTTCGACGTTTAAATTACTCATATTTGACAATATTTTGTCTTGTAGGCTCCGATCAATAATATTGTTAAGCTAGTCATTAAAAAAATAAAATGCATGCCAGTATCCAAAACCGTGTATTTATGAACTTTAAAATGCTTATATCATTTTTTACAGAGTAAAACCGGTTAACAGTATGCAACATGGCGAATAAACATTTCTCTACTTCGTCATATTTGGAGGATTTGGGGCTTCGTGAAAATTCTACACAGTCGTCATCTTCTTTACACGGGGCAAATGTATCCTACGAAGAGCTCACACTCACAAACTTACTCATTTCCAACATGACTGTAAATGGTTCCAATGAGTCCACACCTCAGCAGCAGCAACCGTACGACATCTGGAAAAACTTTCTTCCATCAGCAGCAGCTTTCATATCAAACTCTGCCACTGCAATGGTTTCGGCAGCATCGTCACCTTTCCCATCTTTGTTTGCTACAGCTAAACCCCAGGAGCAACAGCTTCACCACAACGATGAAAGCAGAAATGAAGCCAACTCCAGCAGCATATCATCTTCAGCTTTTCCCCTAATAGCAGCTAACTCCATTTTCATGGAACATGTTCCCAACAGCAGTACTGGAGCCCGTTTATCCTCCACGCTGTCGGTTAACTCCGGCAACCCGTCTTCAGTTTTGCTTAACTCGATCTCCACCATCGCGACTTCCACTGGTGGATATTGGGACTCTTTTCTGAATATCACGGCAGGAGATACAACCTCTCCGTCGAATGATGGCGTGGACGAGCTGGATTACGATTTTTATCCGGAAGATGAGCTCCGTGTCTCTTTGGCTTTAGCCATTGTATTTTGCGTGCTCTATGGACTCGTTTTTGTCGTGGGGATTATCGGCAACTCCTTTGTAGTGGCTGTTGTCTTTAGATCCCCCAGGATGAGGACACCAACCAATTTCTTCATTTCTAACTTGGCTGTTGCAGATTTACTCGTGGTTCTGTTTTGTCTACCGGCTACCTTAATTGCCAACATATATTCAGGTTAGTTACCTTAACATCGTATTTTAATAACATTTCGCTATTACGCTTATATGCCAGCAACGTTCAGCGTTCCTAAATTACCAGAAAATGCTCTTCCGGTCAAAAAAAATTTAATATGAGGCTCCCAAGAAAAATGATGTATGGCCTAATTCAATTAAGCGAGCCATTTTCTAACAAGAGGGTATGCACTTTCCACGCCTAATACCAGAAACGTGTAAGTATTCAAAGTAGCTTTCCAACTTTTCCAGCGTCATCGACGAAATGAGAACTTGGGTTTCAAATACATGTAATATATTGGTTTCTCTAGTCATTAAAGTATCAGCAACTGTCAAATAAAATAAATCTACCGAGTTCCTAAGTGTATGTAAGTAAACAAGTTTTTGTGCCTATTCCTTTTTCTGGATACGTTAAAAAGTGTAGTTGAGTCTCTGGTAAAAGAGTCGTGGTGTGTGTAGTCGTCGTGGCTTAATGCACGCGTGTTCACTTGTGAGCCGCAAACACAGACCTCGCTTGTCCTATTTATTACTCGTGTACCAAATTATATACGGTATTGTAACGATGTTCGGTTTCCTCCCCAGTCAAGTAGCACATTGCCCACCGGACTGTCGTCGCTAGACAATGTACCAGACGGAATAAATAGAGCAGCAGGCTATACTATAGGAATTTATTGTGGGCGGAGCAGAGGAAAAGAAAAAACGGAAGTTCTGGAATGCATAAAAATATTTGTAAACAAGTGAAATAATGAGGTTGCTTGTATGAACTGAACTGATGTAGTCGAGTCATCCACATTGCATTGCTTAGTCTAAGAACGACGAAAGTTGAAAAGAAAATTCTTAAAAAAGCACCGACTATAAGCACAGACCCATGTAGGTAAAATGTAGGCTTCTTAGATTATAATTAATTTAAATTTTCTAAATTTGCTGCCTCAGGCTTGACTTTGTTTTTTGTTATAAAATAATGTGTACCCACACTTACAAGTACCACTACTCACTGCAACTCCAAACATATTTTCACAAATGTAAGCATTTTGTCGTTTAGCGAGCGTGTCTTACGTTACCCCCGCAGTGTATGCAACACTGCAGATGACTGTGTATACACTGTAACAACGCTTTGTATTTATCGGATAGAGTAACAACAATATGTTTGAAGGTGGCAGCAAGTAGGTGCCTTTATAAACTTTATGGAAAAATGATGAAAAAAGTACTGGCATTTTAAAAGGTTCAACGACAATCAAAAAATAAATATTGTTTTAGATGTCCCCAGAAGTAACAGGTTAATGGTCTTGTGTAGAAGTTTGGCTAGAAGTATTCAAATTGATTATGTTCAATTAAAAAAGGTTATGTTACAAACGTTCCGTACTTTTAAAGTATTGGTTAAAGATTTTTGTTACTACAAGGATAGCAAGGATATATAACTTTATAACTTGTAACGTTTAATAACCTTACGAACAGCGTTTCCAAGTATGGTTAATATTCATGTCTTTTATTAGGTATATGAATATATGGCCTATATAATGTGATATACAGTTACAACTGACAATGCTCGCCACTCTATATTATTCCGAACCCTTCCAAGATGATGTACTGTTCCACATACAAAGCATAATCATCATCATATACACCAAGCACACGCAATTGTTCACTTGATATTATAGTAACTGCGTCGGTAGCATCATTTGGCTTACGGATAACTGATAACAAATGGCTACTCATCGAAAGAAGTCGTTCCAGAGGTTATTTTTATTTCTGCTGATACTAAATCTACCGAACCGACACAGGTTTATTGTGACTGCTAATATTATGATGACGGTTGTGTGTAGGCATATTATTATTATCATTATTATTATTACTACTGTTATAGGGGTAAAATGTAGTTTGCTTTCTGGATACAAAGGCAGGCTGGAAAGTTGATTTTTCTTTTTAGGCCTTTATAGATAAATGCATTATTAGTTCCTTATTCTTTCTCACGGAAAGTTTGAGGAAATAAAGGCGAGACGAAACTTTGCTGTAACAAAATTCGAATGTGGACTTAGCACAAGTTATTGTCGATAAAGGAGTTACTTCTTGTGTGAAGTAAATACACGACAAATAATAAATAGTTCAAAGGCTAACGCAATAGAAAAAAGTACTAGCGAAATCAGTCACTATAAAGTAGATTGTATTGCACATTATGTTGAATGAATGAGCACTTTCTTCTAACTCGAAGAGGCGGACATTACCTAGAAAAGGAGTCCCGGTACATCATAGACAAAAGGTACATATATAAACAAGTCTGCTGGGACTGTGGATGCCAACTCTGTTTAATGCTTATCCGAGTACCATTCGAACATTTGCTATTCACAGGGGTTAAAAAACTCCCAGGAAAAAGATATTTGAGTTTAGTGTTCGCTACCAACTACCAACAAGAACTTTTTTGGAACACGTAAAACATTTTATTGGAAATTGAAATCTAGGAACTTGATTTGTAGAGAGATGTCAGTTCGTGTATACAATCCTCGTCTCACAAGTTGAATAACGGATACATAAGAAAAGTACAAGAAAAGGGGTACATTGTCCAATGCTTTTCAGGCGGAAATATTTTTGAAGGGATGGTTTTTTCTACTACACATTTCAACCGTATTACTGGTTGTAATACAAGACTAGCCATTATATTGTGTTCGCAAAGTACATATTATAGAGTTTAGTACCGAAAAACTGGTTATGTGGACAACACGTAGATAATGAAAATACATTGCATAAAAATAATTAGTATTATTGTACGAAATATTCACTAAATCAATTTAAGCTTTTGATATTATTTTAAGTTTGAAGTGTGGGAGAAAGAAGTGAAAGCCAGAGTTTCCCGTAGAACCGAAGCCGAAAGGAGTAGCCAAACAATAGTACATTTTGTGCATGCTGAAAAGCCAGTGTAATCCGTAGTCAATGCACATCGGAGCAAGATGTATGTAACAGCTTTAAATGTTTAGATATGGGATTGCAACGGGAATAATAGAGGTCCCTGATAGAGTAAGCAGCTGGCATTGCCTGTTGCTTATAACATGAGATTTTACTACCATGCTCAGCATTATCAGGATTTTCTCGCTCTGTGAATTTAATCTTAGTAATTCACCGACATGCCGATGATAATGTGACTCTAGTTGCTAAAATCGATTAGTAAACCATTGTAGTTTTGTAATAGATTTATGTTGTATACCCGTATGTATACGAAAACTTTATTGTTTATATGCCACAAAATGTATTACTACAACCTGGTTTAAATGTAGGTTAATTTGAAACAGATTTAAATTGATTTCGTTCTACATCCCAAATACTTTTTTCTTATTTGCTTGCGTCTCCTGTTTTTTGTATGATGTCTTGAGTGACTTGTGACGCAAAGTAACAAACAGTGTCAACCTGCATCTGCCCATGACGTTCTAACTGTAGAAAAAAGTTAGTCCATGAATGACCGGACATTGACATCCCCAATAAAATATCTATTGCCCGTGGTTCCTCCCTTATTTTTCTGGGGTAATGTAGTGTAATAGGAATGGCTTCACTTTGACAAACTATAACAAGACAGGAGGATGTCGAAAAAAGCACGTTAAGTTTTTTCTCTCTTTTACTAAGTTCTGCTATCAACAGTAGAGTTCCTACTACAATGAAATGTGGTCAAGGGTGATTACCGCTTTCACCAAGCTGTAAAACGTACATACATACATATACATACTAACTAAACACATCTAATAAAAATATATTGTACTCTAGTATACTAGTGTACCCCATAATCCAATATTGACAACTGTAAATATATACAACAAAAACGTTCGCATTTTTCGCCCAGACCATCAAACCACCATTATCGTCGTCGACACATTATTGCACAAAAAGCTTGGTAGTGGTCATTGCTTCAAAATGCTTTCTTCACAGATTCAGAAACTTTACTGACGGAACGCAGTCACCCGTGCAGGTTCCATCATAGTTGTTCCAACATTTTGCACAATGTACACTAGTAATGATACAATAAGAAAAATAATTCCTCATGCATCCATGACGTGTCCATTATAAAAGTAACATTCCTCCACACAAAAATAAACATCCAAAATGGCATGAAAATATATACATATATCATCAGTTGAGACAGACGTAGAAACATGACAGCCGAGAAAAAAATCCTGTCGTTGATCGTATAAGGAAGAGAAAGACTTGTACTAACAAGGCTCTCAGTGTATATTATTATTGTTTTTATAGAGTCCAAAGTTTTAGTTTTTAGCAAGTTTTTTTGTTACTTTTTTCGATGTGTTCACTTACAATCAGTCAGTCAGCGTTTTTTCTCTCTTGTTGAGATGACGCCATGTACCATTCCTCTTTTTCCTGGTGCAATGGTAATGGTATTATTATACGTACTTTGAAGCAATTTTGAAAGAAAGTTGCATGTAACAAAAAAAAATGTTTAGGCTTCAGCTAGGCAATGAGGATGGTATAAGGTAATATAATAATGCTAGGCGCTGTATCTGCAAAAAAGTAAAGATTTTTACTGCACCCAGAATACAATAAAAATTGTTCTGTGTGCGCTGTAGAAGTAATTTGTGTTGTAAAAGGGGAACTCTTTCTTTCTCCAAAAAAGTTTTCCCTGGCATTCTCATATCTTTTCGTGTTAGACTTTCTTTTCGTTCATGAGGTCTTCTTCTTCTGAGGAATTCTGGAGGTAACAATCCTGATATGATATATGTTTTGTATTGGGGGTACGCAAAATCTTGCAGTTTGAACGTTTTTTGGTGTGGGTGTATGCTATATACAACCAAATTTGGTGAGACGCTTATTGGCAGTGTGAAATAGGGAACCCAGTGATGCTGAGACACCCCAAAACACCAATACTTATTTCGAGAGAATCTTTTGGACGTATAAAGGAGAAATACAACCACTAAATATGCCATCTCTCATTACAACTATACATGTCCATGCTACACTAGTCCATCGTCTGATGAATGTTGTTGTCTTTGACCAGTGGTGGGCCCGCACTCTCCTTGGCAAAGACATTCAGTTTATTATTACTATTACCTTTACTCTCAAAATACAAAATGCATCCCTTGTATGCCCATGTTCATGATTATACCTGGTTAGATTACTTGTGATGCATATTTAGTTGCTTTTAATAAAGTTTTTCATATAATTTAATTTATTAACAGTTATTAGCAAATAATTTAGTGACCGTTTATATGTGCAATAAAATAGAGCCGTTAAAAAACCTGTGAGTGATAAATTTATTCGAGTGCGAGTTTGAAAAACATCTGAGGGGAGATTTGTGTGGATAAATTAATTTTATGCTGCCCTACCGTTTAAGATGTAGCAGGGAGGGTGAGGGGCGTGGTGCAAAAATGCCCACCACTGTTTATTACCATCTCGATGTCTTTGTTATTCCATGTCAGCACCAGTACCGACACAATAATCTTGATAAAATTCCTTTTGTAGAAACATGGTATCCCACGTAGTCTTTTATTTTAGTCATCTAATTTGTCAGCAACGAAATATGCAATTATTCATCTGCCTCAACCCGAGCATCATTATTCATCAAGATGTGCTATATGATGCAATGCAATCAAGTTTCTCACCATTGTAACAATTACTCACTTCATACAATATCAAAAAAGGAAACCAAAATAGAGGTTGATTTGGTCTACGCACATAACTCCCCGTGTGTAGCGATTTCAATGAATATCACTGCATCTACAAAAATGGCTTTCTTACTTGTCGTGTTTTTCAGAAGTATGTGCCTATACGTAGAAAAGTAATACAAAGTACATTTTAATCTAACGTAAATCTTTTATGTTGGATGTCTGTCTTTTATGGCCAATTTTGGACGTTTTATTTCGTCCCTACCCTAGGTATACAAAGTTGACGTTGTGCTACCACCGCTGGAGTCAAAGACGTAGGCTGATATTATCTTCCACATTATTGTCCTACCATTATGCAATGTTTTTTGTAATCTCCCCTTGTACTTTTGCAACTCTATGGCTTATCAAACTTGTGTTCTCACCTTAAAACGACCACACAGACCGCAATATCTTTGTACATATTTTCTGTAAACAATGCACTGATGTTGCTATAAACGAGACTTTCATTCAGCATTTCTTTCTTTGAGCCAACTTTCAAAGGAAGAACCACCTCATTTTGTAAGTATGCACTAAAGATTGCAGTTTATATTCCTACGTCTGCCTCCATGTTAGCATATTTTATTTCCAAAGATATTAAAATCCACAAAATATTATATAAACCTACCTATATCAATTTTGCCGGTGATAATGCAATAAAAATTTTCCTGATTTTTTATCTTATTTTTAATACGACAGTGGGTATCTGTACACTTTTGAGGAGATAATGCAAAGTTGCACTCCACTGGCTTCACTGTTGTAACGAGACGTTTTCTTTTTCGTAACTCATCACCACCAGTATATAAGCTACAGGCAAACAATTGACGGAAATAATAGACTCTGGACGAAACTTTAGTAGAATGGTTAGCAGTATACCCGAATGAGTGACTTTTCCGGTTTTTTGAGATGGTATTGCGGTTATGGTATATAATAAGCAATAACAATCAAATGCTAATGTTTCTTCTCGCAGTCATCACTTCCATCCAATCTAATTTCGTCAAACTATACGTATACACATTTAACAAAACAAGAAAGAGCGTGATGACAGTGCAGGGGTAATATTCATCAATGATGAAGAGATAGGACAAATGAGTGAAGACACAACAAAATACACACAATACACACACATAAATATATTCAATCCTCACATTGTTAACTGGTCCGTCTGGTTTCTCTTCTAATTCTGCCAGTCTTAGCCAGCCGGTATCTGTTGGGTGCTAAAAGTATAAATACAACATTACAGAAATGGACAAAGACATTTGCCTCTGAGCCTTTATGGGCATAGAGAGTCATAACTAGTATCATTTCCTACTAACTGCTCCTTTTTAACACACAAAAAACAAAAAATGGTCCAACTTTTCGGGATATTTCTCAAAGGAAGAAAGAAAGCTGTGTTGAAACTACCGCTCTATATATACATACATACACCAGCGGGCTTAACAAAAAACAGTGAGATGGAAAAAAGCGAAAAATCTGTTCTTAGAAGCGACGTTGTCACCATCATTAAAACGTCCCCAAATGAGTTCAGCACACACAATTGAAAAAAAAACTTCAAATGACGAGTTCTGTTCTTTTTTAACAGTGCACACTACTGCACTGGAGATTATCAAGATGATGATGATGCTAATACAAAATAGTTGTGAAAACAGACATTATACAAGCTTTAATGGGTATACGCAAGCTCAAATGGCGGTAAAAGAAATGCTGTAGAAAAAAACTGACATAAGAAAGATTGCCAACGAAGATGAACACTGCTGCCACTGCTGCTCTGGAATGAAGTAATGCAGCTGGTGCAATTTTGTATTGCTTGAATGCTGACAGTGGCGATATTATTTTATGCAATGACCAAAACTCTGGCTTTGGCTGTGCTTTTCTTTTTTGCCGACACTTTCATTGCTCATCACCACCAACCGGCATCATAGACTAGTTAAAAAGGGAAAGAAGATAATTAAATCCATTAGCCGTACTCTCTAGGGATGATGATGATGATGATGAAAACGAGGAACATGGTAAAATAGAAGAAATTACATTTTTTGGAAGCTTTAGAAATAATTGTGAGCCATGTTACATTGTAAGCGTGTAATAATGTAAGTCCCATTATAGCCACTTTGCGTTTATTAAAAATTTGATTGGACGCTACAGAATATCAGCAGAGTACTTCATTCTTTCTGGTGAAATTATTCAATTTACCTTTCTACAAAGTAAAATAGTGGTTGCTACATGTCATCCAATTTGGTGAAATGGACTGGGACAATGTTGTCATGATTGTGACTTATGGGTGCGGAATGCTTTGAACTTTGAATATGGAAGAAAAAGAGTTCAAACAACCTGTCAACTCCAGGCCGTAATGGGGAAAAATATTATTTTGTTGTTGTATTTCTAGTTTTTGTTGACGTTTAAAAATGTATATAAAGATATCTACATTATATGTATAGAATAAAGTGAAAACTGTCTGAGATAAAATCAGATCTTAATGGGTTTTCTGAGTTTTCTCTGTGTGCCAAGGAAAAGAGAGAAGGTAACGTTCAAAATAATGCATAATTCAATAGAATCGTTATTTTCATCCATATTACGTCTTTGCAATCAGTGTTAAATCTACAAAATGGAAGCACTTTTGGAGTTACCTATATTGTATATTGCAGCTACACATGACACCAATATCATATCCGTATACCGTCACATGTCTTGTTACCATCATCAGGTTCGATTTTTTATTTCCTGTCGATGCTGTATTTTTAAGATATCTCAAGAGATGAAAGACTCCGACTCCAACAATATGTGTTTCACAATTTTTCTATGAATGAACAAGAAATGTGTCATTTAGCGTCCCTGTGGGTGGCAGGTTCCAGTTTGAAGCAGCAGATGTTTGGCTATTTCCTGTGGAGTTTATTGACTCGGCTCCAATATACTTAATGCAAGATGGAATGTCTTTTACGTGACGGACGTGTTGTGTGTTGTTTTGATACTGCGCATTCCGAAATGGTCCTGCACTCATACACAGACATACATCCACGTTGAAATATTCGGGACTCGGGGGGACCAGGCACATTTAAACGACCAGTTGATTCTTTTCACTTCCTTTCGAGGATCACTAACCTTCTCCACTCTGAAATTGGTCACACTAGAACTCAACAATATTTATTTATTTTACTGCTATTATAATTTTTTTAAACATGCATTCTTCTCTGAAATCTAATAGGACGACCAGTTGTAAAAATATGCTTTTCAAAACCAGGCTCTGAGCTTTTACAAAAATAATTAATTTTCTCATCACACTCAACTCAGTTTCGTGTTACTTTGCCTTTGAAGATAAAGTACCGCGCTCCTCAGTTTTGACAGCACGAAAATGGCTGGCTTGAATTTTAAAAGTATAAAGCGTCATTAAGTACACGCTAAATAAATAAACTCAAGTTTTACGCCGAATACGATACACTTTCAATGATATTCCCCATTTTCTCGAAAATTGACATTATTTGCGTTTGTTGNTACGCCGAATACGATACACTTTCAATGATATTCCCCATTTTCTCGAAAATTGACATTATTTGCGTTTGTTGAGCCCAGCTACAAAAATTTCGGGGTAGTAGTGGTGGGTCAGGGTACGAAAGCGGAAATTGCAGTTCTGTGCCTTTTGGTCCTCCCCCATAGGACAACATTTCCATCTAACATAGGATATATACCATCATCAAGTGAAATGCTTGCAGATTACTTTCCGTTGCAGCAGTGGATTGAATCCCAGCGCCAAACTTTTTCCCTTCATTTCTTCACATTCGGATCAGAAACAAATAATATTTGGTCAGTAGCTAGTGTCATCATCAGTCACGGGTGAAACGATCAGTACTACACTACTTCTACTGGGATCATTGGACATGAATACCGTTATGTGTGCTGTTTGTGTGTTTTGTGCATGATTCCCCGCCTGCACATCCGTAAATGTATGTGTTTATACGTATATCCCCTCCACCCTAATGTCTATTTTGTTTGTTCGACCTGTGATCATTGCCTGGCTAACTCTTGTTGCTTTCCAACAACCTCGACTGTCATGGCCGGGCTACGTTGTCCAGCCCGATCCCGACTTACCAGAGACGGGCGGGCTATAATAATATCACACGGTCACTGACGAAGACCATAACACTTTGTTGGATCATTTCAAGTCCGAAAAGAAACTATGTCCGCTATAATCGCCTGCGTTTCACTATTTTTCCCTGTAGAAGCGCTCACTTTGTAACCGAAAGTGAGGGAGGAACAACTACTGCGAAAAAAGTCCAACTATCAAAGAAGTGTTACTTATAACTCGTGCATGCATACATAAATACACGAAAAAGGGGGAACTCGTACCGTGTACATGCTTGTCTACCACATCTCCTTACTTCTTCCGAATATCCCTCTCATTCCGTTGTATAACTTTTTGGTCTTCGCGTTTACTTACTTTAGCACCAGTGCTAGTACCAACACTCAAGTTTTTGCCCTTCCTTCAGCACTTTTTTCACTTTTTTTCTCTCTCTTGTACTGGAATAACATCCGATCCTTTGAGTCTTCTTTTTCTTGGTCGGCTCCATAAGAAAGTATGTTAGGATTGATGTAGGTTTTTCCTTCTTCTCCTCTCGTTCGTCTCCTTCTCTTGTTTAGCCTTATGCATACAAAAACCAACAAAGAATTGAGATTGAGATGCTATACGCGGATTTGCTCCGCGAGCGTTGTGCTCAACATTAGAAGTAAAGAAGGAGTATCATCAGATCCACTATCCACGGCATCAGGTCTGAGAAACTCCGTGCAGCAGCGGATCATGGGTTTATGATTCACTTACGTTAAGATGGACTTTTGGGTTTAGTGAGTTGGCAACGGCGATTTAGCTGAAAGTCGGTAGGATATATATATGTACTACTCTCGCACATTTTCTCTGTTTATTTGGAATTGTGAATGCTGTCTTCGAGTAAGTTAAACTTTCTCCTGTCAATCGAAATGATTCACAAAAATTCTTTGAATTATTGGGCTTAAGACAAGGACAAAAAAGGAAGAGAGGGAGAAACGTGACCTGACTTATTAGTTTACTTACCACAACGTAAGGAGATTTGTTGATTTTTCTCCCTCCACTCTTCAGAAAAGTAACATCCCACTTGCCATAAAAGGGAGCAGGAAGAAACCCAAAAGTCTCATCATAAAAATGGCACACAGATCTGTTGTCTGGCTGTTGCCCACAGTGTAAACAAAGAGACGACCGAAGAAACTGTGTCCCGTGGAACGGTGCTTGACAATGAAGTCAGATTAAAAATATCAGGCAACTCTGTTTTCCTTTGTAACTTATTGTGTACTTCACAAAAATGAAGAGCTGCCTAGCTTTGACACCTGCTGGCAGCCGTTCTCAATTTGAAAACAGCGGAGAGATAGTGAAAAACTTGTTTCAGAAAATATGTGAGAGATCGTTAGTGCGAAATTTAGTTATTTTTGTAACGCGGGCATCATGATGATGGAACCTTATTGGCGTTACTCCCTCCCTTCCAGTATAGTATGGACATGTATCTATATTGTTGTTCTGGTGTGGGGGCTAATTGGGAATACAGTGGTGGCAGTTGTCATCATAAAAACGAAAAAGTGCCCCACGGACTATTTCCTCTTGAATTTGGCCATAGCAGATCTACTTGTATTGGTTTGTTGTCTTCCAGCTACCCTTCTCAGCAATTTAATTATACGTAAGTTAAGCCATCAAGTTCTCTTATTCTTGTATACTAGTAGTATTAAAGGCTTCCCCCTTTTCTCTTAACAATACATTCATAAACCGTAAAAAAATTGAGACTTCGCCGTTCAAATAGAAAGCAATAATTGCATGATTTACTCTCACATATCATATCAATAAAATTGCATTATCAATACCGAATCATTAATTTGTTTGCATTTGTTTGCAATCGGGACGTAATTAAAGGAAATTTATTCTTCCCATTTCCATTTTGTAAGGCACAAACACGTTTTTATGTAGTAGAGAACCGTGCCAAGTACCACGTTCATCCCCGTAATTAACTACATTGGGAAAGGCTCTCTTTCTATCCTCTCCGTTATCACTCTTTTGGTCGATTAAGCACTTTGAAATTTTCCCGTCCAAACGAAACGCAATAGGCAATACACTGATTGGAGCGTCAACGCCTTTTTATTTCGACTAAACAATCTAGCAAAAGATATGTATAACAAGTGACTTGATGGTACTCTTGTCACTCAGCTCCACGGTCTATGAACGCAGGCAGGCACATATTTATAGGTCGTTGATTTTAAACGAACTCTGATTCTTGGAAAAGCAACAATTACTGTCGTGTCTTCCAGCCCAACTATTTAAATGCATGCATGCATGCCATGAAAGCATTTTGTTTCGGTTTCGGGGCACGCATATATTTACAATTTTTTCATATAATACATGTATGCAATTTTGGACGGACGAGCTGCATTCTAATAATGAAGCGCATTGAACACGGCTACTACAAAAGAAAAGAAGTACCTAGTCCAGCCACGTACGAATAGAATTGCATGCCAAGTTTTTCAGCTCTCTCTCTCTCTCTCTCCACTGACTTCACCATTTGTTTTAATGTTTTACCCTGAGTAGCGGCTTACCGTACGTGAAGAGGTTTAGACATTGTTAAAGCCATTGTTGTTCATGTACTGTGTCCATTTAAAAGTTCAATTTCAACGCTTTTGTATTGGCTACAAGGGAGGTGAGGGGTGTACCTCTATACAACACACGGTTATAATAAGGTACATCTTTACCAAATTCAGGAAAGCTCTTAATCGACTTTTTTTGGTGTGTCCATGTTTCTCCAGTCTCCTAAATCTGTCCTCAACTGCTATCCTATCTCATGAGAAGAGAGGCTGTTTTGGCTCTTGCTCCTCGTTTGTACCGTTGATTTAAGTGGATATGTTCTCATCCTCTCTCATCTCCTCCACTTTATCACCACGATATTTCCACACACATGCCCACTTGCAGTCTCAAAAGTCTAACATTTAAACTACTTTGCAGTATTTTCTTTGATCTTTTGGGGGAACAGAAGGTCGAGCTAGACTTGCTAGAGTCAGTTAGTTACCTATTTCAAGCCTTTTGGTGTGCTTTGTATTGTATACATATTTCGTTTGGTCAGGAAAGAAAATTCGAAAATCAACATGACATCATTATAGATGCGTTTGGAGAAACGCGTTATTTTACCGGAGAGATGGTTCTTGAAAGGATGTGTTGTACAACGGCTGGAATTACTTACGTATGATCATATGTAGTAGTACACACTAACGAGTAGTGCAAAGTACAATGCTATTATTAGTAGTCGGGATTCTAAAGGGCAACATTTGGGGTGTAATCACCTTTTCATTCACTTCACTTCTGTCCTCATTATTTTCAGCTCCCATTTTTATTACCTGCAGTACAATAGGTAACCGTGTAGCCGATGCCATTTTTTTTATTCATGGTTTAGTTTTTTTTGAAGACTTTTCTATTCTACAGGTTGAAAAAATGTTGTTATTCTGTACTACAGAATCTGTAATCTTACCTTGAATTAAAAAATTGCTTTCGTTTTTGAATAAAACTAACATAAATTATACTAAACCACAGGTGTTTTCCAGATTTTTGTACTTTTCTGTGAAAAATATTGGTCACAATAAATCGTAGCCATTATTGCTTTATTTACCCTAATACATTGGATAAAATATCCGATTTTTTAAAGAAAAACGCAAACAAAATCAGATTATCATTTAGAGCATGTAATTATTATGCTACTTAAAATGCAGCGCTGTTCAGTTAGGAGACCAGAATGTATGGTAAATGCTTGCTACGAAACACATACAGTACACGGTTGCTTATTCATTAATCTATCTGGTTAGCACAAGCGAATATTTTTGTTTCCGTCATTTTCTAGTCTTTTTATACCCACACCGCGGTTGTATACGTAAGAAGTAAAAGAAGGAAGTTAAAAAGTGACACTGCGCGACAACCAGATTTTAACAAGACGTTGACAAAATTATTGCCGTGTACATAATAACACTGCACTGTAATATATACAGAATGAAACAATTTCATTGGAATATAGAGTTATGTCTCGTATAGATCTCTACCCGTACAATTTGTTTAACAAAAACAAGAAAAAGGATCATATAATGTAAGTGTACAAGAATGTGCTCCTCTGAGATATATATTTTATTCAAAAAGATATGGGATTCATCAAATCTAATCGTTTCCTTGATGTCATTTTTTTGTCTGTGTAAGTTACAACGTGTAATATAAATACACGTACTAAATTCCTAAAGATATTTGCTAGCTAGATAAATAAGTTTGCATAATATATAAAGCTTGGAAACCCTCTCGAGTTTCCTTTTCGCCTTCCTGAATTCGGGATGATAATAATTATGTTATTTTGCCATTGCCCTTCCTCTCCATCGTTCTTCTCTGCCACTATATAGTTATCGCATAATTCGGGTATGTTTCTGTAGAAAGAAAACCGTGTGGCGGTTCTCGAGTGGCATATAAAGCACTGCTAATAATCTTAATAGGGAAAACAAGTGTACAAAACATGTACCGTATTTATGAACTTTTGCAGAGAATTTTAGTGCTCCCACTGAAGCAACTTGATATTTTGATGGTGTTCCACTCTAATTTCACGTTTTTCTTGATATTTTGTCACAACTGCTGAAAGTATTATTATGGCGATTATATTGACAAGAAAAATGCATCGAGTCAAAGTAGTGAAGGAGAAGAGATTTTTGTTGCAGTTGTAGAAAAAATAACGGCTTTGAAACATCATACAACCAAGTCCCATTATTTCTGTTCCCGTTTAAGCAGTTAAGCAGATAGTATAATAATAATAATTATGGTCTCTCTGTGTAGTAAGCACATACTTGTGAATGGTGAGAGAATGCGTACGTGTGTGTAGTAAATCTGTACGGAATGAAAAATTGGGAAAATATAAAAAAAATCTCGAAAGCGCATTAATATTCGTTTTTTTTTCTTCAAAATATATTTCTCGTACCTTTTGTTGTCCTCATTTTTTATTCAACAAGAAAGTATTTTATTGAAGGAGTTTTTTGTGTCCACTCAGCGTTTCTGTGTTTCGTTTCATTTCACTTTTATGCTGTACATAATTGACTCTAAACATATGGATATATACACTTTAGACTATATGTACGTATGTTATACATGCTTTGAGTTTAATATCTTTATTTTTTTTAAACTACCAAGCTCATGAACGGATTCCTTCAATGTTTGTTGTTACTTGTTACAAGGGTGGTGTACGTATAAGTACAATAATCTTTTATACACGTAACAAACATTATCCTCCGTAGACATGGCTCGATGCTTCTTTTTAAAACAAATAACTGTCTTTTGAGATGCTGATTTGCTTTGAACATAATAGACATCCTTCTCTCCTGCTTTCTAGGTCAATGGTAAAAGTTTCCTGAATTTAATCCGTAAATGCTGTATTACTCTATTATTAGTATTATTATGATTATTGCATTTCATGGCGGCGTGGTAATATTGCATGGCTACTGAGGCATGAAAAGCCGCCAGTAGCATATATGAACGGATGTGGGCCCAATATATATTCCGTTCCCAGAAAGAGATTACAACTACGACAGCAAATAACCGGCGTCTCGAAGTACTCATGATAGGTATTATGGAAATCACTTACGCTGGAGCTTCAAAAGTCTCATTTAAATATTCTCCGAGCATGTTATCCGCTTTTAGAGGAAGAAGCGAGTCTATATTTATGTACTACAAGTATATAATCTGACGACGACGAGTTGAGCAACGTTTCCCACCAAATATATTCTCCACTTTTCGTTATGAGGATCCCCGCGAAGCCACAAAATGTACATACGTCAGGATGGGAGATATACTTACTTCAGAAATCTCAGTCATCTCAGTCTTGAATATCATACTCAAAAAGTAGTTTCGTACATCTCCCACACACCACAACGTAACCGACGATTTCATTTACAGCACCCCCGAGTACACTTAGTTTATGTTTACCAATGTCACCACAACTAACGGTATAACCAGGGCTCTTGCTTTTGTCACTTGAGTGGCTTTCGTTACACACCGACAGATAGGCAAAAACTAAGCATGTAATTAATTTTTGGCTGTCAAAGTTCCAATGGATTGTAAATTATTAGGGATGTATACGAAAATTAGCTAATATTCACACAAATAATTTATTTTATTGCGTCGCACAAAAAAGTCAAGGGAGTTGGGTTGTTAGTAGAGCGGGATAATCAAATTTTATTACAGGCAGCCACACACACACACACATTCATGTTTACCCAAAAGGAAGGTACTCCGACACTTGTCGACGTTGAGATGGGTTGAATCCGATATAAAGTTAGGACTTAAAATGACTTTACAAGAGAATTGTACACTGAATCGGACTAGTAAGCAGGAGGATTTTCAATGAGTAAAATATTCGTAACGTTGTCCGCCCGGATTAACTTTATTTGTGCGTAAGACTATAAGCCCCGGGAATAAAGCAATGGCAATGCGTGCGAAACTGGAGTGAATATTAATAAGACAAGGAAACAAATTACTGCGTACTCTTAACTGTCTCATATTTGACCGGAGAAAGTTGTTTCGTCCGGTTGCCCTAAAGTCAGAAGTTGCTTATTGCTAATCTCAGTGATGCTCAAGAAACAGAGAAAGTTTACTTTTTGCAAGGGTGCGTTACGCACGTAAAATGATCAAAGCCCTGTGCTTAAACATACTTTTCTGGTACTATTAATTGTTCTAATTTATGTTTCC
>JAHZNB010003507.1:0-12567 GCA_027744295.1 Callyntrura guangdongensis
CTATTTTCAAATGATAGGCTTCTGGTCCAGCATGTACAGAATTAGAGGGAATTATGTTGGACTGGCTTGCCAAAGCAATGAACTTACCCAAAGAGTTCATGCAGTCAACGGAAGGTGGGAAAGGAGGGGGCTGTATTCAGGTAAGTTCAGCAAACAGATTAAGTTTGTGACATTTGCTGTGTTTGCATTGCTCAAATTTGTGCTAATAAATATATGCAAATTAATTTTGTGCAATAGACGAGTGCCAGTGAGTGTGTTCTAGTATCCATACTAGCTGCACGAGCTCTTGCCATTCAGAAACTGAAAAGAGATGAACCAGATACTGATGAAGGCGTGGTACTCTCTAAACTGATTATGTACTGCTCCAAGGAGGCTCATTCCTGTGTTGAAAAAGGAGCCATGATTGCATTTGTCAAGTTGCGAATTTTGGAAACAGACGACAACTTTTGTCTTCGTGGGGACACAGTTCGAAAGGTGAAATCATATACCATTCCATGAAATGATGGGGTTATTGGCACTTCTATTCAGTATTTTTGACAAGGGTTCTCTTTCTTTCGTGATTATAGGCCATGGAACAAGACAGAAAAAGTGGACTATTCAACTGTTTGAGGGAATTGAAGTAAGTCTCTAATATTGTTCGTCTTTGTACATTCTGTAGTGAAACTTTTACTTTCACCTTTCTTCATACTCCCACAAAAGTTTTCTTGGTCCGTAGTAAAAAAAATATGTTTTTCAGTACGCAATGTCGGTAAACATCAACGCTAACAAGTGGCTTCTGACAAATTTTGACTGCTCTTGTTTTTGGTAAAACATTAATCATCTCGTAATCATTTACAGCCAAATTTTTGCCTATTATTATACATGAATGTTATATGATCAGGGTTAGAGATCGTTACAAGCTGACGCAAGCTTTGGTAGTTGATCCATTGTACTTGCAACACAGTCACTCTGAAGACAGCATCGACTATCGGGTTAGCAGATACACAAACGGAAATTAAAATATATATAAATGAAGATTGGCTTGGGTGAAAATTAGTTGTTGTTTATCTTAGCATTGGGGCATTCCACTTAGTCGGCGATTCCGGGCATTGAAGGTAATGCAATAAAAAATAAATATGAACTAGTCATGTCAAAGCCATGAGGAAATTACGTAGATGAAGAAGTAGATGTAATCATAAACATGATGTTTTTTTACAATTGCCTTGAAGCTGTGGTTTGTTATACGTATGTATGGAATTGAAGGCTTGCAACGTTACATTCGGGAGCATGTTAGGTTGGCAAAAGTTTTTGCCCAGTTGGTCAACCAGGACATGCGCTTTGAGATCATGAACAAAGTAGAGGTAATAATTGAGATATTTTTTGTTCGGGATCACCATTTTATTGGAGTATAGTAATTTGGTAATAGGATTAATTCTAATTATATTTCAAAGCTCGGACTTGTGTGTTTCCGAATGAAAGGGTCTAATCAGATGAATCAAAAGCTTTTGTCAACAATCAATGCTTCCGGAAAACTGCACATGGTTCCAGCGTCTTTGAATGACAAGTATGTTTAAAAAAATCTCGTATTCGAATGTAGATCCATTGCTGTCATCATTTGTTGCTCTTTACGGACGTAAAGAAACATGATGAAGAATCCTGCCACAAAGCATGAGACCATCATCAAATATTTGACCTTGGCTGATATCCCCAAAACTTAAATTATGAAAAAATTATAGTCATTTAAATTTAGTAACTTTTATATTTTCTCAATACAAAAATGCAGGTACGTGATTCGATTCTGTGTTTGTCGGGAGACAGCATGCGATGATGACATGAGTAAGTAAAAAAGCTAGGATAAAGATACACTCAACATTCGTCACATTTAAAATTTAAAATTTGTTGAGGTATTTTCCATTTGCATTTTTCGCTTTCATGTAGAATACGCGTGGGAGATTATCAGAACGGTAGCCAACGACGTTGAAAGATCAGAAGTAGGTTCGCCATAAAAGATCATAAATTTTTCAATGATTTTTCAATTCAATTCAAAATTGATTTCAATGATTATTGTCTCGTTTTTTAAAATACGGCTTCATATGTTAATTTCTAGCCAAATTATTCCTTTATCTTTTTACAGCCTCCACCGGAACCTTCAAGACAAGGTGGATTTGGTGCAACTTGCCGCTGATTTACTCACTTTCCATTCACCTAAGTTACCCCTTGCCTCCATCCTTTGAATACTTGAACCAAGCTTACAATATCAATAGATTTTTATCTGAATATCACGAAAAATTGCTGACTTTCCCTTTTTTACCGCGACCTTATCATGCAACCCTCTTACTTGAAGGCATAATAATTCCATATACTCATAGTTATACTATATATTGGAAATAACTTGATTTAGACAGTACACCATGTTTTCTTTCAATAATACATGGCTTTAAAATTGTAACAATATCAATAATGTCATGTCTTAAAATAATACGAAGACGACGACCGTATTCACACCTGTATCGAAATCACACAATAAACTTAACTGCCAAAAATAGCCGTACGCTTGTGAGTTCTTCCAATTATAGATGTTTTATTTCAATGACACAATACGAAAAGGCAAATATACTTCCCTTACCACTTAATTGACGACTTGCAAAGTTTGTACGGAGTATTGCTTGGAACGACCAAATATTTATATCAATTCAATTTAATTGATTGGTTTTTTAACCCAAACAAAACAATTGTATGACATATATTATAGAATCAAAATCCGGCATTCTTGTTTCATTGTTTGTAAAATGGCCATTGTAAAAGACACGAGAAAAAAAAACATAATATGTTGGATCAATACATACATGTATAGAATATCACGCAAGTGCATCTTCCTGATCCCATGCTATACGTTTTAAAAATAACATTAGAGTAAACGAGTTAGGTTTGTGTCACGCTTTTATTGTTAGCATCACCCCAACGTGCCAAAGCATCTATATAATGCATCGCTAATAAAAGTAGTAGTACAAGATTAGCTGTACACATTTCCACAAAACTACATTAATTTGGTGTTTGGCTTTAATAGATAAACACTGACCCGAAAAAGTGACGTTAACCCCATGAGATAACATCAAATTCTTAATATTGTCGACTTGACTGTCAATCTGCATGTTATATATGATATTCCGTCTTCTATTTGATACTATAAAACTGTGTATTCGCACATTCCTGTGGACATTCAATGTGGTAGTGAAATGCATGTCTTGCATATTAATTTATATCATCCAATTAGAAATACGTACTTTTTGTTTATAATTCTGCAGCAGGCCAGGAAGTTTTTGACACCTAGGAATATTTTTTGAACATGACAGTTTGGACAATATAATTGTAATTATTGTTAAAGGAAGGGCGCGGTAGAGAAAATAAAGGAAAGCTGCTGGTTTAGCAAATTAAGTTCTATTCACAAGCTATAGGGGCGAACTATTTGTTCATCATTCTGCAACTAAGAAGCCTACCACAGGAGAACACACTTAACAACACAATTTGAGATATCTTGGTGTTACATCAAACATGTACACAATATAAGACCACACGATATTATCATTTATCATCACACACTCATAAAATTGAAAATATGTAGGGCACACACGCACAATACAAAACGTAATAAAAGTTCCTCCAAATTCGAGCTTTATTGTCACCGAACCAACAACAGAAATTTACCCTTCCTCCTCTTGTTCAACTTTGTTAGCGGCACGAGACTTGAACTGGATACGCACTTGCCGAGAAATCTACATAAATTGGAGTAAGGTTGTTCTGTTTTGGAGGAGAAGGACAAGTGCGTGCAATTGATTGTCTTTTCATTTTGAACTAGGCCAAGTGGTAGTGGAGGCGGCAGAACAGGGCGATGAACAAAGTGTTAAATTGTCAAGTCGATGATGGCTCCACGTGTTTTACTCACTTTCCCTGCGTATATGGGACACTATATGGGCTTTGTTTACCGTTGTTATTATTGTTACCTGTCATGTAATCTTCGGCTTGATTATGGGACTATTCCAACCGAATAAAACAGGACACACTCGGAACTAAGACGAAAAAGCCAAAAAGGTTTGCATTTTCCCAGCAGGTACGCATATACACGCACACTCAAAATGAGATTGTCGCATTATGTATTTTTAAAGATGTCGTAAGATACTGCCAAAATGAAACAGCTCAGCAGCCTCCCAGCCGTTTTGATTTGGACACTAACTCAATACTTTTGTGTAGCCTCCACTCAGTCGGGATCAAACTGGAAATTTTTTAGAGAGAAAGAAAAGTGTGACCACAATTGTTTTTCCGTGGTACTGGAAATTCTTCATGTTGCCAGCACATTCCATTCCACTGGACAGGTTCTGGTATCCCGGGATTGGTTTCAGGGGATTAAACGCCCCTACTTGCAACAGTTTCATGGAGAAAGTGGAGTACCATGGCTGGTTTACGGTAATTAAACTACAAATTATTAAGTTAAGTGGTGGGATTTTGTGAAAGCAGGATTTAAAGAAGTGGATTTATATTGAAGGTGATCCACAAGAGGAAAGAAACACCACGAACGTAACCGCCTTGCTGGTGCCGCCCAATAAATTTACCTCCTCCAAATTTGCTCATCTTCATCATTCAACATTTGCCGTAAATTCCACACATCCTAAATTCCTCACTGCTCAACGACAGCAGACTTGGAGAAAGCTGCTGTACCTAACGTTCCGTAAGGGTATGCGAATCCACCACTCTGATTTGGATAGCAGCAAAGCTGGTCTTTCTGCTGCCTGGCACACCTTTATACAAAAAGACTTGTTCATTGTGACCTTTGACATAGTTCAACTGTTGGAATTGGTAACTTCCAAAAAGAGCGTTATAAACGACGGTCTAGCTTCTGGTAGGAGACAAATAAATTCCATGTCTAAGCATACCATCTGGATAGGATGTTCGCACGACAATGCCGATGATACTGTAACATCCAGGGGTAACAGCACCGCCGTTTTGACGGCAGAACAGCTATGCATATATTCATCTCGAAGGGGCTTCACTTCCTTGCTAGGTCACATGAGCCACTGTAAAGATAGATCGTTGACAATGCACATTGACAGGTTCCATCAATTTCTAGCTGATCACAGGGTCGGTAGCGGGGTTAGGGGGAACTTACTCCCGACAAAAAGAAGCTCCGCAGCCGAATTGGCTATGGGCGACCACGAAGATCGTGACATTTCCTCGGGCTTTGCACGACGTAAGGTTGATCCTCTCTCTAGAAAAGGATTTCTTTATAGCTCTTTAGTGTTCATAACTAAAAAAATGCCGGAAAGTAACACGACTAGTAACAATGTCTGGGGTCCTTTTACCATTGCGTCCTGGATTGGCATACTGGCTGCTTAACACGTTGACCGCTATTGTTTTCGCCACTATTAAAATAATCACTATGAATAATCTGGAAAATTCTTGGTATGACTGTATTTTTAACCACCTGCTAAGTTTTCTGAGTGATGAAGACAAGATAAAGGTAGGGGTAGGATTACAGAGTAAGAATAGTGAGTCTAAACCAGTCGGAGGGGTCACTACAATTAGCAGTAGCACGGTTGGCGTAGACGTGGACGAGAATGATAATGAGGTGAAGGGGGTCGTCTCAGGTAAAAGTTTGCGCCATTTTTTACACGCTGAAAGTAGCAGTTGTGACCCGCAAATTTTAGAGACGCGCCGGATTTCAGTACAGTCGATCATGACATTTCCAATTTCGCCAAATCAAAGAAGAATTTCCGAGACTGTTGCCACACGCGCATTATCTACCTCCGAGGAAAATGAAGTGACGTTTGTAAGAATAAAATATCATGAAACGCGAGGTAAAATTTCAAAGTCCATTATCTACGGCACAATACGAATTGTTTCGTTTATACTGTTGGCCATGTATGAAGGCAAGTTGTATAATACTATCACGTTTCCAAAATCAAGATTAGTAGCCACATTTGATGAGTTAATTAGTAATGATAAGTATTTCGTCAAAATATCTTCAGAGGCGGCAAAACTGGAAAACATTACGACGCGCGTAAAGGGCAATGTTACATTTGGAGATTTGTCAGAGGATATTCCTGGAGGTTTAGTGACGACCACCGGAGGTGGTAACAGTAATAATAGCAGGTCAGGTGGAGGAAACATTTTTCCCACTGGAGGGGGAAAATACGTGGAAAGTGTAAACATTTTGGATTGTGTAAACTGGGTTGAGTCAGGGCCAGATCCAAATCATGCCTGTGTTGGCTACGAATTTGAGCTAAGAAATCTGCACAAAGCGCAAAAGTCAGATAAGATACTGATAAGATCCAAGCAACGGTTGTTAAGATTTAACTCAGCGGGTACGTCATCTGTAGTAATGACAGGGGGATCCACTTCAGGAAGACTTATAAGTGGTGGCAGACGGCGCGGTTTTACTTTATTTCCAGGCGGATTCCAGATTTCCAAGTGGATCTTGGAGTCTGGAATCTTGCAGTTGTGGTCCATTGTAGAAAATGCATTTATGGAGAGCGTTGTCAATCCCAACTGGGGCGATCCTTTTAAGGTGTTCACGATACGGGATTATTTGGGTCTCTTTGTCGTGTACACCATGTTGCTCATTTTGGCTAGTATCATGTTCCTGTTAGAACATATTGTCACATTATTAAAGAGGTTGGTGAAAAGTAAAAACATAAGGAAATTTTTTAAATCCGCGTGGACAATGTGTACTACGTTCAGGAAAGATAAATGGGGCGAAGGTGCATGTAAATGTTGTTGCAGCATTTGGATTTGGAATTATTGTGGGGATAATCGGCTTTTTAGATGCAGGTATGGAACGTCAGATTTGGGTAGACGGCGTGGTAAAAAGTATTTCCAAAGTTGGAGTGCTCCTAATAAATTGCCAGTTTAAATTTTGCCTGTTTAAGCTAACGAGGATGATGTGTATGTTACTCGCGGAAAGTACTTGGCAGAATCATAAAAAAGGCAGATTCCGTTTCTGAAATTCACAAAATAATGCTTTCTCATCACTATCTCCTGAATACTTTAATAAACGAGCTTCTAGTTCTAGTACCTGTGACCGTGGATCTAGTAACAATGTTCGTGACATTGAATTTAAAGTTGAGCGCGCTTTGTTAATACGAAGCATTACGTTTTTTTTAGCAAAGGCATCATGTATTTATTTACATTATGTTATTGTTACCAATCTTATTATTGCTTCGTCACCACTCTGCACAATAATCAAATATAGTACCTGACGTCACTTTTAACCTGACTTGTTGCATAATTTTAGAATAAAATGCT
Source organism: Callyntrura guangdongensis (assembly GCA_027744295.1). Taxonomy (NCBI): domain Eukaryota; kingdom Metazoa; phylum Arthropoda; class Collembola; order Entomobryomorpha; family Paronellidae; genus Callyntrura; species Callyntrura guangdongensis. The sequence continues at coordinate 7,276 of JAHZNB010003507.1, forward strand.
TACAAAGAGGCAGCAGTAGCAGAAGCAAATGAGTGATTGTAAAGTTGAAAATGTATTTTATTTTATTATAGGTTGTTATACAAATAAGTTTAATTTGAACCAAAAACTGTTATTTGCAAATAAAAGAATAAATATTGAAGCCTTTAATGTTGACAGACTCTTGATTGACAACTATTTTACGAAATGGGGGCATTGTAAGAAATTTGACTTCCGGCTTGAACGTTGAACGTGCCATGTGATATAAGTGGTGACTCGGTGACTGTAATAATAAATCATGATGTTGATCTGATGTCATGAAAAGTTTGAGAAAACTCGAATGCTCGATAGATATCCATTTATTGAGCGCCAAGTGCCATCAACACTGCGCTGATATGAAGGAGAATGAACGATTTTTCTGAGAACTTCAATAACATGACGATAATATATTTCATCAGAACTGAAATGCCAAATGTCATATACATTAACCCATTATATATCTCAAAATCGCCAATCGTCACTGCAATGAGGTAGACACAATTATTGGAATTGAATTGCAAGATTTTCCTTGCATCTTTGCGGATTCATTCATTTGATTCTACGCTGCCACCATAATATATGCACCATTAGTAATAGAGAATCGTCAGATGGGAAAATTGACGGGGAGATTTGCCATGTTCTTACTTCTAAAGGGTATCCGGTGGAATTAGCTACGTCTAAAAATTCATAAAGACAATCTAAATTAAGTGATGTCCGTACACGGGGTTGTTTAGTGGAAAACTGTTGAAATTTATATTAGTCAAGCTTTCTAATCTAATTCAAATTCTTCGTCAGGACAAAATTGGGACACCTGTGCATATATACATGCTTTAATCCCATTTCCTTAAACCTCTGACCAACCCAGTGACATTCAATTTATTTAGGGTCCTATTTCACCAATCGCATTCCCACCCTTTCGTGCTTTTTTGCTTTGTACTTCTGTAAACGCTGCTGTCAAAATGCGTCTCACGAAGAGATGTACTTGGTCATCTAATAAAGTGGCAGATTTCAATTTTTGTTGCGATGAATATTGAAGTATGACGATGATGACTGATGACTGACAACAAAATAAAACTGATTTTATTCTAAAATTAGGACATGCCCTAAACCTTGCTACCTAATTTGCCTTTCCTGAGTTTCATTTGGGTGCCATATCCACCGGATACTATTTTAACTCATTTAACATGATCAGTTAGTCTACAAAGTGATTTTTTCTCAGATTTTACTTGAGATATTAATGCAGTTTGTCCGGACGACTGACGACGGCCATATCCCGTGAGATACACGAACAACCATAAAGTTACAATTAAATCATACAAGTCAAAACAGGCATATAATTCGAGTCAATCTACACTTCATAATAGACTGTGCACGATAACATGTCAGTAAACCCTTTCGTCTAAAACATATTATCACATGGCCTTTTTAAAATGAGAAGAAAATTGCAAATCATCTCGTGAATCGTCATTTTCTACGCATTAATATATGTATTGTAGGCATATGTCGTATCGAATTTTTTTTTATCGTAAATACCTAGTTTTTTTAAAATTTTAAGTGTGAGCGTGACCAGGATCATTCATTAAACTTTCGTGCTTCCAATAATATATAGTCACAAATAAAGTTCTTCTTTTCAGATGCATACAAAACACGACGCTGTGACAGTTTAAAGCACAAATAATCAATTTCAGAACGAAAAGTTGTAGTTTCTCACGTAAGGATGAAGTATTTTGGGGTTATTTTGTTAGTTTTTCTCGTTTCAATTAGTGTACTCGTGTCGGTAAGCTATGACAGATAAACCCAGAACAGTATTTTGCGATTGCCGAAAATGTATTGAATGACACTTTAACACAATGACTTAATACTCGTTTTAAAAATATTCTTTTAGGGAAAAGGCAGACTACGACCAGGACGAGGTAAAGATGGGAATAAAGGTGGAAGGGTTCCTCGTAACAGTGTAAAAGCAGTTACAACTTGTATGGGTCAGCCCTTTGACTGGACTAGTCAGCTTGAGAGCTCAGCAGTTCAAGAATGCTTGGATACACTTATCCAACAATTTCAGGAGCACACCGAGGCAAATGACAACAAGGATGGGAAAGGTCACGGTAAATGGAATGCCAAGAGGAAGGAAAAGAAAAAAGAAAGACTTGCTAAAAAGTTGACCAAGAAATGCACACCAGAATGCGAGTTGCAAACATTAAATTTGGTAATTTAGAAGTCTTTTTATTCTTAACTTTTGTCTTTTGGGGAGCTTATATATTAGTAATAGGTAATCCTAATGTTTAAAAGTGTGAAATTTATTTAAACATCGATGATTTAAACAGATTCCAGATATAAATGTCACCGAGTCTTCCTTCCCGATTCCAGACAAGTTTATTAACATGTTTCCACAAGAGGTTCAAGATACACTAAAAAATAAAATGCAAGCTTGCTACAACAATACAAAACGTTAGTCTTCAAGTAATTTTCCAATGCAGTGGTCCACCCACACAAACGAGAGGTAAAACCAATAAAACAATCTTAATTCTTTCAGCTTTGGTCCCAAAAGAAGAAAAGAAAGGTCCTCGACAGAAAATGTGCTTCACTAATATGNAAGTAATTTTCCAATGCAGTGGTCCACCCACACAAACGAGAGGTAAAACCAATAAAACAATCTTAATTCTTTCAGCTTTGGTCCCAAAAGAAGAAAAGAAAGGTCCTCGACAGAAAATGTGCTTCACTAATATGAGACTTGTTAAGTGTCTTGGCAGATCCGTTCGACAGGTAATTTTTAAAACAGTCTTTTAATCAACATTAGTATACAAATGTCACAGGAATATTGGGATTGGACTTTCTGTTTCCGTAGACTTGTAATGGGAAGGGTGGAATATTCTCTGCAAATGGAACCGCTGGAGGTGTCTCACCAATATCCAATAATAATGGATCTATGTCTACTACTCCCACCAGCAATAATGCTAATAACGACGATGATGATGAAGACGCTTTAGATGACGATAAAGATGATGATGACGACAATGATGATGAAGAAAGTACTACTACTACAGGTTCTGGCATCACAGCTACGACGAAGGGCTCGATTCCTGATACGTCTATTGATACGTCTAAACCCATTACAAAGTAGTATATACAGTGATCAATATTGGTAGTGATATCATTCAGTTTTATTGATTATTGTGCACCTGGCACAAATTTGTATTTTGTGAAAGGCGAAGATAGCGATAGTAGCATCAAATAAAAACTAATATTGCGTGGTAATTTTTTTATGGTTTTTTGACAAATGATTGTCCTTAATTTGTAATAGCTATTCAAACAGTGGTTACTACACTGCTGTATTTACACCATGCTAAAATGTAACCAGGCACAGCGCGTGTATGCATATTGTTACACATTCATAAAATTCTATTCGTCTAAATTTCACGAATGTACTGGTACTGGTAAATCAATGCTGGATTTTTTGGCTAGGTTTAAACAATTATTTAGGGTGTCCATTTTAAACCAACACATGCGTACTATGACGTACATGTTTGGAACCCGCTAACGAAATGTTGAAAGCGATCATGTCATGATGAATGGAGACAGTAAAGAACCACGCAACCGCCAGGTCGTGCAAACTTTACTATATTGCTGATGTACTGACCAGCATCAAGATATATTTAGTGATAACGGCACATCCCCCTTAAATCACATCACTGGCAGAAATTTTTCATTTACCTATTGCAAAAATAATAGGAAATACTTACCTCGTACCTCTGCCTAGTGTATTCTGTTGACGCACGGGATAAATATCTCTTTTTCATCAAGTAAATTTGATGTTCCAAAAAGTGCCATCACAAACAATCAGTTTGTATTGTTATAAATCCAGTTATTACATCGAGTACTAAGACGAAGATGAACAACCGAGGTGATCACGTCAATTTGTACAATTTGTGTTTGTATTGTAGTTGGTATCATGCAATGATTACGTACTTTACCTATTCAATACACCCAAACCGATGGACTTTTTTGCATAAAATCGATATGAGTCCGGGACAGTAACAACCATAGTCGTTTTTTCTCTATAACCCCAACTTTGTCTCCGGTGAAACGTAGTAAAAGGTTTACAAAATGGAGACTAGGACCTTTTTCCTATTTGGCGTGCTATTCTGCGTATTCTGCGCCATAATTTCGGTAAGAATTCCTTTAAACAATTGGTTTTACAATTATGGTTTTACAATAATTGGTTTAAACAATATTTTGGTAAAAAAAATCGGTTGATAGAAAAAAAAATCTGGGAATTTTAGGAGACTTCTGCAGGTGGTGGTGGGGGAGGTAAATGGAAGGAAATGATGAAGAAATGTGGCGACGGCGAAATTAACTTTGAAGAGGCCACCAAAGGCAAGAATGAGTGTATGGAGGAAATGAAAGGTAACAAAAATGAAGAGAAGCGTCGTCGTCGCAGTCCTCAAGATGACGGCGGAGACGGTGGTAAGAAAAAGAAAAAGCGAGGAGGAAAAGGTTTTGGTTTTATGAAGAACAGCGTAAGAAACATATTTAGATAATATTCTGTCATTTTTAAAGTTTAGGTGGTAATTTTGGATTCTAAACAAATTTTTGCAATGTTTACTGTGTACTGTAGTGTGTTATGGTCTGCATGTTAAAAAAATCAGGCATGGTAATATACTAATTATTATTAATATTAATAATTGACTTCAAAGTTTAAAGCATATTGATAGATTGACCATCTCAAATTTACTATTTTAAAAATACAGTTAGATGAACCTGGGCAATTCTCCGAGTCTGGGGCTCAAGGTTATGTCGATAGAGTGTACCCTGAATCAAAACGATCTGAAGCCATGACCAAAGTAAAGCAATGTGCTACCGATCACTGTAAGGATGCAAACATTGAATTACGCATAAGTAAATTCAAGAAAATTTAATGGAAGGTTACCGGACTAAAGGCAATAATTCTTATTTTCTCTAGCCTCCAAGTTTTCCATGGATAATAATTGTGCTGGCTACAAAGATTTTAACGGGTGTATCAAGAAAGGTCACATGGCGGTAACTAAACCATTTAGTTTATATGTTACTTACTATTCCATGTCCATACATTTTAAAATATTTCAACAATCATCCGTTAATAATTGTTGTCTATAATAATAGATCTGTGGCATTTCATTCGGTGGCAAGGGCGGCAAAGGTAAAGGCAAAGGTGGTGGTGGTGGTGGTGGGGAAGGTGGGGACGAAGAGTAAAAGTACTGTCATCTACAGTCTTTGTCCTTTTGTACTTTAAACTAACTGATA